>LPNX010573831.1:62048-97178 GCA_001517045.1 Pseudotsuga menziesii
CAGGATATGAACTAATGAGGCGGGCAACTTATTAAGGCCTGGGTCGCAATCACACTAATCATTTTCCACCCAAATTTTTTAAGTTGGAGTCAAAGAGAGACCGTACCTCCTTCCTTAAAGAAGTCGAATGAACATTACATGGGAATCACCCTCCAACTGTCTTGCACTATTCCAATCACCCTCCAATTGTCTTGCATTATTCTAATCACCCTTCAACTGTTTTTTTTAAGAAAAGGAATGAAAATACTTGAACATTTACATTTAGAGGCATAATGAATGCAATCAATGCAGTCCAATATTTGGTATACTAGAGAACCCACAAACAAATATTAAGATCTGATCACTATGGACCAAGTAATGCTTGAAAACACCAATGGCATCTTTCCTAGGATATATGTAACAAGTAAGAACTGCATGCACATATTCAGAATTGGGCAGTGTGTAACTGAAAGGATTACAAAGTAGAACTTATAGTTTTCGCATAGCCCTCTCTTGATCACAAACCACTAAAGAGGCATTGTTTAATTAAAATGAGATACCATTGTTATTTAGAGAAATCATTTTTACTTGAGTAGAAAAAGTTGTTAACTTAAAGATCTGTTCTCCATCACATGAAGCAATGGACAGTCAAAAGAAAATATCAGAACTCCAAGAAATTGTCTATATTCATCTCCGAATGACAAAACAAATGGTTCAAGCTGAAAACCATCCAGTAGTTGGTCCCCGGGGGATTGTGCTCAAGTTGCACAACATTTCACAAGTTCCATTTTTGAAGGTTGCGATTGTGAATTAGATCCTGTTGTTTTGCCTAGTAAAAAGGAATGAATCCTTTGTGAAGCTCACCTGAGCCCACCCTGAAAAATAGTACACTAGATACCCTGATAAATTGGTGCTTGGGCTTGTTGCTCATAGGATAGGAAACCTGACCTGCAGCGTGACATTCCTGGAAACTTGGTTAAGCCATGAATAAGTGTGGGATGAGATTCCTTCCATTCACTGGTGTCTCCAAGAGTCTGCACTATTTAACTGACCTAATATTGGAAATTTGCTCATGATGTTTGTTGTCATGGGAGCTTATTAGAGCCTGGAAGTAAAAGATGATGAGAATGGAGCTAGCAATGTGGGGAGATTGGCCTCTAAATTTGGATCAAATTAAAGTGAAGACTTGCATGGTGATTAACTAAATTCAGTACAAGATTCTGGCTGAGTATTGATATCTGTCTGAGCTTAACTTTTTAATATTTAGATAATGAATTTCACAGATTCTTATGCTAAATGTTTTGGCATGTAATCCATACTTGAGTTCTTTTATGGAAAACACTTTAGGGATGCAGTCTGAAGGGTATCTAACTTGTATATCAGGATGGTGGTCACTAAATTGCAATCAATTGGATATGAGGATTATCATTGTGTCATGATTTTATTTCCTTGGTTAGGGTATATGCCAATACTTCTGTCATTCCATATACTGCTTATTCAGTGGATAGAGTAAATCTCAAATGCTTCTTTTTAGTACATATTAAGTTGCTCATATGTTTTATTTCTGTAAACAAGGATAGAATTGGTAAATTGAATGAAGGTTGGTTTTATTGGTTTATCATGTTATTGAAGAAATCCTACTTGCTAATAGTAAAATCCTGACTTCTGGTGGGTATTGTGATTTGTTCTTTCTGAAAGACATCTTAAAGAAATCACAAATGTTGGTGATTGGTCATTCTTAGTCCAGGCCAATTGCTAATACCTTTTATTATGATCTATAGGGTTTGAGTCTAGCAAAGCAGCGGTAGAGTGACAGGGACACCACACATTGAAATGAAATCGAACAAAATAAGAGTAACAGATCTAGAGAAGTCCCCGATGATAGGGTGGAACAAGTTGTTGGTAAAAGTGGTCATGAGAACTATCCAGTTTGTCATGAAAAACTGGATACTAAACTAATGGTGTTTCCATGTGGACATCTTTTATGCTGCAATTGTAAGTCTCTTGAACCTTTGTTTGTTGACCATTGTGAAATTGGAAATCAGATATGGAAGTTTTATTGCTACCTTTGTAACTAGGTAGAATATTACCTGTTTTTTCATAGGACTAATATAACCATATTGATGAGTTCATGTCTGTCGGCCTGATCGATTATTTTGTACTCCAGGCATGGTTTCTCTAGTTGAGATGCCATCTCCTTTTCCTTCAATATCACATCGTAAGCATATTATGTTCCCTACATGCAGACACTGTACAGATTTTGGAAACATTGCCTACGTGGATGATGGCCATGGTGAGAAATATTATGGAGAAACAATTAGTAAATTCCAAGATGGTGAACGATCTGAGTTATCTATCACGGTACAAGGTTCATTTGGCACAAAAGTGTGTTGGAAACCAAGATAATTCCTCTTTATTGGTCAGAATGATTCTAGCTGGGCTAGAATAAGAACAGTAATATCCAATTTATAATGTTCATTTATTTCTTTTTATCTCTGTTGGATGTTATTGACATTTTGCTTGTTACTGAGTATATTGCAATGAGATTTTTGCCTTTTACTTATCAAGTGAGCTTTGTTTTATGTCAATCTGTTTGTTTTATGTCAATGTCAAGTAAACTTCTATCTTGGATGTTTTCTGCTGTCTGATTTTGTGCACTTGAGCTTTCATCTTCTGAGATCATCCTCGATATTTTTTGATAATGATATGAATCTATTTTTCTGTATGTTGCAGCTTAGCATGGGTAGTTTCTATTGATGGTATACCTCTCAATTTTGAGGCTAGTGAAATAGATTTTGGAGAACCTGGTACAAATGGCCAGCATAGATTTTACCAGTTAATTCATCAGGTATAATTATTGCTCTTCTGATTCTAGTGAAATGAGACCATGATTTTAGAACCTGTTGAGAGTCATTTTGTCTCTGCCCAATTCAGGACTCCATGGAAAAGCACCAGCTTTCTTAACATCAATATCTAAATAATCTAAATAGCCTGTTCCTATGGGAAGCTGAAAAGTTCCTCCTTGTGTAATCTGTATTAACTTATTTCTTATATTGAACATCAACCAGGATGGGAACTTATTTCTTATTATCGAGCAACAGTTAAATATTAGAACTTGTAATAGATGTTCAAAGAGATCGATACTCTATAAGTAATTCAAAGAAATATATTTAATCTCTTCAATATTCAATACATACTTAAAGTGATTCAAAACTGGAAGGCTCTTAATAGGAGAGATTCATTCATCCAAATCCAAAATCCAAATTTGTTAGTAGTTCAAATACAGCAGTGAATATATAAACACCATTCATTTCAAATGTGTCAACTAATCAGTAAATGTTTATTGCAAAGTAAAGCAAATTCAATAAAATTAAAGTCAATCCTTTGGTCTTTAGAAACTGTACTACTTATATTATACTAAAAGCTTAGGGGTATAAAAATAAGGAGCTCCCCTGCTTAATTGCAAAGGCAGCTTGACAAATTGTAAAAAGCATTCCTCCGGAAAGAGCATCTCATTCTCTTACATCTTCATCTACTTCCATTGCTTCCTTCACATCAATTGTAAATTCATATTCTTGATCACACCCAAGATATGAATCACACATGAAATATAATGTATATTTATTTTCTCCAAGCTCTGATGGTGCAGTGAAATCAAGCTTAACCTTAGATTTTCTCTGAAGTGATACTCTCTTAATAGCCAGCAACTGATTGCTACTAGGATCCCCAACAACTAGCCACCAACCTTCTTCTTTTGGTTTAAGATACCTGGGTGCATCAACTAGACCTAATTCATGTCTTCTTTCTATATCTCTTTCAAGAGTAACTTGCAATGTAACATTTTCCCCGGCACTCACATCATCACTCTCTAATATATCATATGCTAGATCAATGTTTGGAAAGCGGTTACAAAAATGAGCAATGTCCAACAACTGTGCATCTGACATCTACAATAAATCACATCTTTCGTCATCCTCCATCTCAACTAAATCAAAAATCGTCTCAATGCTTTTACCTGGATTTTCCTGGCACTTTTTGGCAAGTTCCTTCGTAAAATGTGGAAGCTACAATAAGACAGAATCACGCTCCCAAAGACCCTGGGTAACCATCTGGGTCAATTCCATTGCTGCAAGAGCTGGGTTCAACCAACCATTACTAGAAATAACATCCACCATTGCCTGAAGAAGCCGACTTGAAGAGAGGAGGACCTCTCGCTGGTCAAGTGCTAGGTTCCCAGCAATAACATGCATAGAGAAGTAAGATTGCAACAATGCATTTTCCTTCACATGGGGATCAGTATATTTTGGTTTATCAACATAAAATCTTTGATGATTTATTAATTTTCTTATAGTTTCTTCTTCACCTGGCCGTATCGGGAGTTGTGAATACTCTGAAGCAGAAGCAAGAATTTCAAGGAGCCCCTTCAGCTTTGTCTTTGCAGTCAAGGATGAGCTAAAGAGCTCGAAGCCATCTATGTCCCCAAAGTTAAAGTTATCTTTCTTCTCGAGCCAAAATACTTGGCCACATGAATTGTGAAGAGAGACTTCTAATTCCTCCACTTGCAGTTTTGCCCGCAATTCCTTTGGCTGTATTTAACATTCATAAAGTGACTGAAACATTTAAAAAAATATGTACTCAATTTAGTTTTGGACAGTGGAAATGATGCTTCCTTCGCTTATCAGAAGTGAAATGGACTGATATAGACACAAGAATCATCTGTAGCTCAGAAACAATGTGAATTTTGGACTGAATAATATCCATATTTATCATTTAGTGAAGTGCGTCCATCTCCTGTTTGCCCTTGAGGAGGAACCCATGTATCATAATCTGTGCCACGCTGTGTTTAAAAACCTGGTTTTTTGGGTCCAAGCTTTCTATTTTTCTTTTTCTGAGGTTCATGTGCGATGCTACTTGGCAATTCTGGCTCTCCACTATGGTGCTCTTCACCTGAAGTAGTAAAGCCTCGTTTGTGCCTCAGCAATAAAGAAACAGCATCTGCTGCAGTTGTCTCTGCATCCACTCCAGTAGTAGATGGCAACCCACATTGAATCTCTTCATCTTCTCTGTTTTCTAGGAAGCATACCTCACGAAATTGGCGTGAAATTTTTTTTTTTTTTTTTAAATTTCCACAGGCGTCGCTTAAGCGACAGTTTCTTCTGTCGCTTTTCTGACGCCTTATTTATCTCTCCGTCCCTTATCCGACAGTAAAATGTGTCGCTTTTTCAACGTTTACTTTAATATACGTCGCTTATCCGACGGTGGTTGATGTCGCTTATCCGACGCATTTAGTTAATTTTCATCGCTTAAGCGACGGTTCTGAAGGCTATTTTCTCAAAAAAATCTTGCTACCGTCGAAAATATTCTATCGCTTAAGCGATGCGTTACATTTAAGCGACGGTTACATAGGTGTCGCTTAACCGACGGTTATTTAAGTGTCGGCTAACCGACGACAAGTTTCCGACGCTTAAAAAAAAATCAAAGTGTCGTACATGCGACAGGAAAGTGTCGAAAATCCGACATGACGGCCGTCGGATTTTTGGTCGAAATGTAGTAGTGAACATGTATAAAAATAGTTTATAAATCTTACAAACTATTTAAACTGTTTTAAACTAAAATAAATAAAATAAAATATTAAACTTACAATTCCACCACTATCCTCCAATGGAGTCTTCCTTTTGCTTCGAAAGATTGAAGAGATCCAAGATTCAACATATATACAAGCAATTTACAAATGTAAAAAATTATTTAAACTAATTGGATTATATATTAAAAGAACAATTTGGATAATATTACATACCTTGACGAAAAAACATGTAAAAACATTACAACTTTTGCTTCCTCTAAATTTTATGTGTAGATCTGTACATATGGGTGAAGGAGTAATATGAGTCATAGATTTGATCAATCATATCTATAACTCCTAATACTCCAAGACCCATTTCTACAAATAAAGATAAATGACCCTTCTTTATATCAATGACACTGCAACCATAGATGATAAGGAGAAATCATCTCTACCACTATCGCCACGTTGATTATCAATTGAATGTGAACTATACAATAAGCTTGAATCTAGAGGTGACCACAATAATCTTTGATTTTCATTTCGGACACCAAGTCCCAAAAAATGTAATGACCACCTACGTTTTTGTCTCAAGGCTGCTCTCTTTCCATTGAATATGACATCTACAAATTTACAGAAATATCAATTTCTACATGTTAATTAATCAACTTCAAAAACCTAGCTACTATAAAAACTAAGATTTCAATAAGGACCTAGATATCCCTAATATTATATGATAGTTCTTTAAATGATTATAGCTAATTTATTATCTAATTCCATATCAATTTCTACATATCTAATTTATTATCTAATTTCATATCTAATATGTCAACTGCAAATATTTTCATTATTCCATAAAATCATAAAAAATATCCCTTATACTAAGTAAACTGATCAGAGTCACAGTTGATGAACTCTGAATTGACAAAGTTGATGAACTATGCATGGATAGGGTTCATCAACTCTGTCCACATGGATAGGGTTAAGTTCATCACTTCATTTAAACAGAGTTAATCAACTCTATCCATGGACAGAGTATTTATTCATAAACTTTGTCCATGGACAGATTTAATACAAATATCTTCCTTATTATACCTATGAACTTAAATTAATATTATAAAAAATTCACAATGTCTTATTATAATAGTAAGTATAAATTGTAACTAATAAGCATTATACAAGTTATATGTTTCTTTTATGTTTTAGATTAAAAATACATAAGATAAAACAGATCAGTAATCAAAAACTCTGATGTTTTATGTGTAATAATGATTTTTTTAATGATTTATATTAAAACTACTAAAATACATTTTGCTAAGTAAAAATATCAGGGAAAGAGTTGATGAAGTCTGAATGAACTATGTTTTGCTAAGTATAATCCATTGTCTTGTCTATTTGGATAGAATTGATTTACTTTATTCACATGTGGACAGAGTTGATGAACTCTGTCCATTTGGACAGAGTTCATCTACTCTGTTAACATGGTCAGAGTTCATCTAATTTGTTAACATGCACAAAGTTCATAGACATATAGATATTAATTAAAATTAAAATTATAAGATTTATACAATACCAAACAACATATGCAACCTTTAACTCTAGATTACTATGACAAAAAATGAATGTCATTGACTACAACAAGAGACAAACCACATATTAAAAATTTCAAATTATAGAAGCAATTTCATAAAAAATTACCTAACATGGGGGAGCACAGCAAGATTAGACCACGAACAGACCATCTAAGAAAACACCACAAACACCACCATGATGTGTCCTCCACAAACAGATCTCCACAGCGAACAGTCCATCACGAAGCGACCTCCACGAACAGACCTCCACGCCGACAGGAAACTAGTATGTCCACGTCAAGAGGACTGGTGATGAGGACAGGGATGACAGACAACAACAGATAAAAATATAGATGGAAGAAACATGACCAAATGAAGAAAAATGACTAAAGGTGAAAACAATGAAAATGGGGCCAAAGCTTGCCTTTTATGTGAAATAATTATTCGGCCAAAGAGTTGTTCGGCCAAACCATTTTTCGGCCGAATAATTATTCGGCTAAACAATTCTTTGGCCAAATAATTGTTCGGCCGAACAAGTATTAAAACGACTGTAAAAAATGTCACTCGGCTATGCGTTCTATCAAATTAAATGGTTCACCGTTAACGTTATTCGACCGAATAAAGAATTAGTTATTCGGCCAAATCATTATAATTATTCGACTGAATAAATAAATTATTCGGCCGAATAAATATAGTTATTCGACCGAATAACATTCTCTATGTTGTTTGGACACCCAATTCTCACGGAAGTGTTACTCAACTTCGCATTTTCACCTTGACGTTCAATTTTTTATAGAATAATGTTTGTTTTTCCAATAGAATAAGGGAGAGAGAATCAACACCCAATGACTTCTAAAACCATTAACCATACCATGTGATTATTGGAAACAAGTCTCAATGAATTTTATTATAGGTCCACCAAATTATGGAGGATAAAATGTCATTATGGAAGTGATGGATTGACTCACAAATTATTCCCAATTATTATATCATTCTCATCCTTTTAAAGCATGAAAAATAGTTGCAACATTCATGAAAATTGTTCAGAAGATACATGGAATCCTCAAGATTATTGTAAGTGATAGATGGACCTAATTTTCATTGGTAATTTTTAGAATCAAATATTTTCTTGTTTCAGTATTCAATTTCGTCACATCCCCCCTTATCATCCCCATTCTAATGGAAAAACTAAGATTGTGAATAAATGTCTAGAAGGGTATTTTTTATGCTTTGCATTTGTTAAACAAACACGATGGTTTGAGCAGTTTTCCTTGGAAAAATGATGGTACAACATGTTCTTTCATACTCCATTAAAGATGTCCCCATTTAGAGCACTTTATTTCTATCATCTTTCATGCATCGCATCATCCTTGAAAAGGACATATAATGTTCAAGGAATAAAGGATCACACAGAGCAGTAAAAATAGGTTCTACAACTATTGAAATACAACTTGGTTGTAATAGAAAATAGGATGAAACAAAAGCATATCAACATCACAGTGGAAGCAAATATGAAGTGGGGGATTGGTATTTTGATCAGGACTACAATTATATCAATATCTCATGTCTAATAAACATCAAAAGTATGACAGTAAATTAGCACCTAGTTAGTAGGAACCTATAAGTTGTTGGACTAGAATGGAAGTATGGATTAAAAATTGGAGTTGCATCCATCTTCATGTGTACATCCATGATTCCATGTTCTTAGTGTTAAAATATAGTTGACTACACTTTAATTCGAATTCATACTATTTTTTACCATAGGTTGATGAAGGAAGGAAAATTATATTAGAACCTAAAGCATCTTCAAACATAGATCAAACAACTATAATGTTGAGAAATCACTGAGTACCTACTCAAGTGGAAGAAACCTTCAATATAACAAGTGGTATGGGAACCCAAATTATTTATCTAGAAACATACACAACCAATCAAATGTTGTGGAAAACACTTGTTTCGAGGGAAGGAGCATGTTAACCCTTATATATCGAGTTATTATTAATCATGCGTTATATTAGTGTTGTGTTTGTTGGTCATCTAAAACTTTTAATTATAATTTTACCCTTTCTCCTACTATATACAAAGAGAACTATTTTTAGAGATTATATCATCTTGTGTATTTGATATATTGTAAAAAAAGGTTACTTCCTTGAACATGCTTCTTATCCATTCTCTTTATTTCATTATCAAGACATGGAATTACTTTTTTTTATGTTTTTTTTTTTAAATTTTGACCATAACATATGCGCAATGCAATCTCAATTATTTCATGGGCCCATATACAAATGATGCTTGAAAGTACTTGTTTAACTATGTAAAATAATTACTAGCAAAATAATGTTTTGATTGGCGCTAGAATAAAATGAAATGTAGGCTTATAATGTTTTACATTTCCCAACACATTGTAATGTAGTAGAGACCAAAAGTCATAGGTTAGTTTGCAAATCTTCCTATGGAAACCTAGAGGAAATTGAATCGATCTTTTTCCTCCTCTTGTTTGATGATAATAGAACTCATTATGATATATAAAAGGAATAGTTTTTAAAATAAATATTATTTTTATTTTCTCTTTTAAGTTGCATGACTAAATGACTTTTTTCATTCCTTTGTTCTTTAGGGTTTTGTCATTTCTTGTTACTGCTTTTCAATACTCATTTTTCTATGAATTTTATACACTGAAAAATGGTATTAAGAAATTAGAAATTCAATAGTTGGGTTAGCTTGAAACCTACATATTTTCCAAATACATGGAGTGCACATTACAATTTGTGACCTTATACATTTGTCCAACAACCCAAAAATTAAACTTGAGCAAACTTTTTTCCCATTTGTACTTAGATTTTTTTTTAAATGTTAAATGTTTGGAGGCACTTCCTTTTAATATTCTGTATTTTATTTTCATGATTTTATTTTTCCTTTATTCACAATTTCTCTAGAGTCTCAACACTCAAGCTAGAATTATGTCCTTTTTCGTATTCCTCTATTTGCGCCTACTATAATAGTAAGTGTTATGGATTCATATTTGCTACCTCTAAGTCATGATTTTGTTTTTGCAAAAGTATGCGTCCAATATAGTTCTTATAGCCTAATCCTTCAAACTCAAATATTCTTCTTTTAAAAGTCAATTTGAAAATTTGAAAACTTGAAAACATCTCATATTATGATACAAGATTCTAGTTCTCGTTAGTGTAGTCTTCTAACCATTATGATGTCAACATTTGTAGATTATATCTATATGTCTCAAAGATACCTAGGTAAATGGATTTTATTTTCATATAAACAAGTGATTTTGGATATTTCCATTAAATAAAGTGCATCAATTTTATTTTCATATAAACAAGTGGTTTTGGATATTTCACTTTCTTTTTCTTTGAGAACCCATCCTCCCCATGTATCTTTCTATTTATTTTTATCGTTTGGAATCCATACTTCTAATCATAATTTTTATAGCACAAGTTTGAAATTCCTAAATGGTAAATAAGGGAACATATAAACTCTCTAAATGTCAAGTTACAAGTGGAAAGCATGTTATAAGGCTTCATTAAGAAAGACAAATCTTAATTAAGGATTAAGGTTGTGAGTGTGTACTTAAGCACTAGAGAATCTAGATATCAATCTTGACTAATGAACATTAATTGATACCTAAAATGGAATCTATGAATAAGATGACTTGATGTAGAAGTATCAACATTAAGATAGTAATATACAATTTCTTTTGATAACAAATATTTTTAAGCTCATTGTTAATTCCTAATGTATAGCTCTATGTGCATATATGTTGTTGTTAATTCCTAATGTATAGCTCTGCATGCATATATCTTGAACCTAGTTTTATTGATCGCTTTGTCCTTTAGGAATTTGTCACCATATGACTTATGTACATTGCAAAATCATGATAAAAATAACTTGTCACATATATAATATTGTACTTGAATTCAAATCATATAATATGACACTATATTGTTATTTCCTAAATTCAACTCCAACTCCATCTCATTGGTGGCTATTTAAATTTAATTGCAAAAGGACTTCTATCTTTTCACAAAAGACAAATTTTAGTTCTTCACATTTTCATATATTTAAACTTAACGACACGAGACATTGTAGCTAGACAACTCTTGATTTTAAAAATAGAGAAAAAATCCCTTTCCCATTCCCATGTAAATTAAATGTTTAATATACTTAATCATTGTGGCTCACCCAAAAGAAATGGCACCATTTATTAAGTCAAAATTAAACTGTAAAAGTATAATTTATAATTAAGTGAGGAAAGAGTACACATAATAACACTTTTCTCAACCACATGAACTAAACTGAATTAAAAATATATAAAATAAATTTATTACAACATTATAATATAGATTTTATAACATATCCGTTAAATACAACATTCACTTTATAAATAACAATTTCCACCACAAGCTCCAACAACTAGTTCAGTATGTTGGATCCCACTTGACAAGCTATTTCTAATCCATAGGTCAATGGATCAACTACTAAACTTGTTGGGGTCAAGGATCCTTTGTAGGAGTAGTTGATTCCTCAAGGTATTTGGTGTTGCAAAGTGATGCCCCTTTGAATGCACCCGTAATCATTTTTTATGAAAAAAAAATTCCCCCATTCAAAAGAGAATGCAATAGTTGCACTTATAAAATTACAAATCTGTAAAATCCTTTGTATTCAATATCATTTCATTTCAATATGCTTGGGATTGCGATCGAGGAGGGAATAGATCTGGGGATACGCTCTGAGCGGGTTTTGGCAGAGAACGGGGGATGCAAACCCCCTGAGTTCCATGGCGGTCATTTCAACTCGAGGACATGACTCTGAAGGGCCCATCAGAGGCAATAACAATCTGGATGAAGAGAAGGATGGGCATGGCAAGGGGAGGAAGCCGGGTCAGGGGGGCTGCCTTCCAAGGGCTCAAACGATCCCAACAATCCAGATTCGATCAAATTCGATCCAAGGAAAGATTGAGACATGGAAGGAAAAATCCCTAATCAAAAAATTTGTGGGTGTGTGGCCAAAGGAGAAAGTTCTGGTGCAATGGATCCAAAGCACGTGGAAGCCAAAAGGCCACTATGATGTTCAACTAGGGTGAAAAGGTTTCTTCACCATAATCTTCTATAGTTAAGAGGATTGAGATAGAGTCCTAGAGGGGGGCCTTATTTCTTTTTTTTCAGTCAGTCTATACCTCCACCTCTGGTAGGAGCGTTTTAACCTGGATTCGAGGGATCTAACAGTTGCCCCGGTTTGGATCAGATTGGTAGGGCTTCCAGGAGAGTACTAGGAGATGGAAATCCTACGATACATTGGAAACTCAATAGGCGAATTCGTGAAGGTAGTTGAGCAAACATGGATCTAGAGGTACACAACGTTTGCATGCATATTTGTTTACATAGATATATCGAAGGATATCCCAAAGGATGTTAGCCTGAAATGGGAAGATGAGGAGTGGATTCAGTAGATAGACTATGATCAATTTCCTTTTTGTTGCCCGATCTGCCATGAGTATGGTCATTTTGGGAGGAATTTCCCAAAAGTGCCTTAGGAAGTGGTAGCTCCAAAACGTGAGGGAGAGAAACAAGCCAATGAGGGTTTTACCCAGGTAAACAGCTGAAGAAGAGGTAAAAACAGTGGGGGATAGTGAAATCAGAAGGAATCATTGGAAAAATCTCTGGAGAGCAATAACCCCTTCCAAATCTTGGAGAAAGAGGGTGAGGGTATGGGAGAAAAAGAGGGACGGAATATCACTCAAGAAATCCAGACAGAGGAAGCTAGGGAGGAAACCAAGGATAGTAGTATGCAGGATATTATGGAGGAAGACGAGGCAAAAGAAATGGAGCTAGGAGACCTAGATCTAGACGCGATACAGAAAAAATGTGAGAAGGAAAGAAAGGGTTATGTCCCTTGGGAATATATCGAAATTCTTCAGAAGGCTATCATCAATTCCAAAGTGAGACGAGAGCTGGGGATAAGCATTGAAACCCAGAAAGGAAGTAAGAGGAAATCCCCGAAGGAAGAAAAAAAAGGGGAACGAAATCGAACAAGCAAAGAATTGCAGAAATAGGAGTGAGTTTGATTGAATCAGGTCAGTACCCAATGATCCAGGAGGCCTTGTCTGAAGTAAGTAAAGTTACCCAATGAAGATAATATCATGGAATATTAGGGGGTCTAATCACCCAAGGAAGATCAAGACCCTAGCTAGGAAAATGAAACAGGAAAAACAAGATATTCTTTTTCTGCAAGAAACCAAGTGCAGCTTCAAATCCTTAATGTGAATTAGCCAAAGAATATGGAAGGGTAGCAGTGTAACATCAACAGACGCTGAAGGAATGGGGGGGGGGATTTCCATCCTATGGAAGCCTAAGTTTGTTTTCCGCTCAGATTGGAGAGCCAGTCAATTCTCCCTGATGGCGGATTTCAAGATCTTAGGATCTGGTATAACTGGGATGATTGCCAATATATATGGTCCCAACGCCTTCCCCTAGAAACAATATTTTATCCATCACCCAAGGTGGTTGGATTCCCTGGAGGATGAAGGGAGATGGATAGTAGGAGGATATTTTAACTTAATAATTGCCCTCAGGGAAAAGAAAGGGGGGAGACGAGTATTGGAAAAATACCAGGAGGAATTCACGGAGATTCTATCCCAAAGCTCCCTAGTAGATCTAGAGACTAGAGATGGGTGGTTCACATGGAACAATAGGATGGGAGGGGAACACCTTGTCGCCTCTAGGATGGACAAATTCCTAGTGTCAGAAAATATCACAAGGGGTTCAGGAGAGATCTGGACAAATGTTCTCCCAGTTGCCGGCTCAGATCACTAGCCAATTTGCCTCAACTGGTATTTTATGAATGCCTTCCTACCCAAGACTTTTCGCTTTGAGTAGTTTTGGTTGGAGCACAAGGAATTTAAAGGACTGGTTCACTAGTGGTGGCAGGAGTTGGATATCACAGGATGTACTAGAATATACAATTTTCAGCAGAAGGTTAAGGTTCTCAAATCTAAGATCCAGATGTGGAACAAGGAGGACTTTGGTAATATTTTTCTGACAATAAAAGGATCATCCAGGAAATTGACCTTCTCGAGAAAAAAAGGAATGGACCTGGGATGGGATGTGGGGATGAAAGAAAAAGAAAAAGAAATCCTCACCTAGCTGGAAGCCAGGGAGAGACAGGTGGAGATTTTCTGGAAGCAGAAATCTTGGATCAAATGGCTACAGGAGGGAGAGAAGAATACCAAATTCTTCCACAATTCGGTGGTTCATAATAGATTGGGCACAAAGATCCACAGAATCAAGAGGGATGATAGGACCAAGGTGGAAAGTAGGGAAGAGGTTGAGGAGGAACTATCGAGCTACTTCAAGGGAATAATGACCAAGAATAATAACTCGAGGGAGCATGAAATACCTTAGATCATTGATATGATTCCTAGGTCTATTTCTAGGGAGGATAATGAGAATTTGAACAAACCCATTTCCATGTAGGAGGCTAAGGAAGCCTTGAGACAGATGGCCTAGGGGAAGGCCCCTAGCCCGGATGGATTAACCACTAACTTCTTTCACTTCTTTTGGGAAATGATTAAAGAGGAAGTCTAGGCCATCGTGGAGGAATCTAGGAGCAAGCGAGGGGTGCTCAAGGATTTTAATGCGACCTTCCTTACTTTAATCCCCAAGGGAGAAGGGGCAGATTCATGAGATAAATTTAGGCTGATAGCTCTTTGCAATGTAATCTACAAGATAATTACAAAAGTGATTGCAAATCACCTAAAACCTCTCCTCCCAAGGTGGATTAGTCCAGAGCTGTAGGGTTTTGTAGAAGGTAGATAGATCCTAGACGGCATCATAGTAGTCCACGAGGTCACCCACTCTCTCAAATGCACTAATATCCCTGGAATGCTCATCAAACTGGACATTGCCAAGGTCTATGACAAGCTCAGCTAGAAATATCTAGAGGAAATTTTGAAAGCTCATGGCTTCAATACAGAATGGGTAGAATGGGTGATGGCCTTGGTCTCCTCTCCTTTCTATTCCATCCTTTTCAATGGATCCCCGTCTAGGCTATTTCCCCCACAAGGGGAATTAGACAGGGGGATTTTCTCTCCCCGTTCCTCTTCATCCTGGTTGCTGAAGGGTTAAGCAAGCTTATCCAAGCAAAAGCATAAGCTAAAAGGATCATGGTTTTGGTGCTTCACAAAGATATGGAAAAACAGAGTCATCAGCAATTTGTATATAATATGATGCTAATGGGGCACTCTTCAGTCCAAGAGAACCATGCCTTCAAATCGGCTATGTCTCTCTTTGCTAAGGTGTCAGGAATGACTGTTAATGCATAAAAGTCTCAGGTATTTTTCTTTAACACTCTTGCCATCACTCAGAGAAACATTGGTAGGATTATGGGTTTCCCCAAGGGGATCATGCCCTTGAAATACCTAGGGGTTCCCCTAGGGAAGGGAACTATTCAAAAGGTGTCTTGGAAATATCTTATATATAGGATTAAAGCTAGATTGGAAAATTGGACTCTTAAACTCCTGAATTTTCCAAGTAGATTAGTCCTTGTCAAGTCAGTCCTCTAGGCCATGCCTGTGTATCTTTTTTCAGTTCTCTCGGCTCCTAAGTCTATCCTTCGAGAGATTAGAAGCATTCAGAGGAATTTCTTGTGGGAAGGAAGGGAATCTAAGGCCAAATTCTTGTGGGAGCAGGTGTGCATCCTTAAGGAGAGAGGAGGCCTCGACCTTTGTGACCCTAAAATCATGGGAAAAATTCAAGGAGCTAATATATGGTGGTGGTGATGTAAATATTCGTAGGAACCATGGGAGAAAATATGGCACATAAAATACGCAAGAGATAGACCTAAGTCCTAGCTGATAAGATATAATTTGACCCCACAAGGATCTCTCATTTGGAAAAAAGCGCTGGCGGGGCGAAAAATAATTCAAGAGCACAACTTCTGGGAGATTAAAGCAGGGAACTTAGCCCACTTCTGGGATGATTGATGGAACTAGTTTCCCAAACTAGGGAATGATCCTCGATGGCGGCACATTAGAGCTAGAGGCCTGGAGGAAGGTAGAACAAAATTCAATCAATACTGGGAGATGGTGGCCTAGGAATACTAGTGCCAATGGGCGACCCTAGTTAGAGGAGATGAAGATGTCCCAGAGGTAGATATTAGAGCCTTTATGGGTGAGCTCCAGGAGTGTTGCATCCTGCTTAAATAAGGGGACTATGTCCTCCGCTGGGGCTACTCCCAAAAAGGAGCTTTTAGCATTAAGTAAGCCTAAAATATCAAAATTAGAATCGAAGACAAGGAAGATGAGATCTGGGGGAAAATATGGCAAACTAACCCATGGCCAAAAGTGGCCACCTTCTGCTGGTTAGTGATCAGATGCAGGATTCTAACGAGGGAGAATTTACGTCGAAGGGGAATTCAAGGCCCGTCTTGGTGTGTTCTCCACTCTTTCTAGGAGGAGAGCATGAATCATCTGCTAGAATGTTTCCCCTTCACCTCAGACCTTTGGGATAGAGGAGCTCAATAATTATGGAAAAGCAATAGAAGCAGAGGGGATCCAGGCCAAACCCTAAAAGAATGTCACCCAAATACTTTCAAAAATAATATTATACACACCTTATGGAAATATTTTCCAGGAAGCATCATGTGGGTAGTCTAGAAGAAGTGAAATGGAAGAATATTCTGTGAAAAGCTCCATTCCTCAGAGGAATTTTGGAAGACCCTGACTTCGAACCTTCTGGATACCATCCGCGGTATGCAGTGGAGTGAGGACGACAACGTTTTTTTAGGTCCCGAGAAGAGAATAGTGGAGGATTGGGGATTGAACAAGGAAATGCTGGATGGTCTTCATGAGAGGATCAAGACTTGTAGAATATCAAGCCCAAATGTATGGTCTCTGCCCCGTTCGGCAGGTATACAAGCTAAATTTTGATGGTGCGGTTAAGGGCAACCTAGGAGTGGTAGGCTTTGGGGCAACCTGCAGAAATTCAGAGGGAGAAATATTGCATATCTTATTTGGATCAATTGGGGAAGACACTAACAATTCACTAGAATTGGAAGGCATGCTCCAAGAGGTTAATATAGTCATCAGGGAAGGCTGACTGCCTACAATGGTGGAAGGTGACTCTCTCATCCTCGTTTAGATGGCGAAGCAGCTAAGCCATAGGAGATCAACATAAAAGGTGTCATTAAGTTTGCACCTAGCCAGCAGACTGGAATTTCTTCGTGGCATTATCCTATCCCATCTAGCAATGTCCTTTCACCATGTGAGATGGGGCGTGAACAAGGTGGCAGATTTGTTGGCGAACGCTGGGGCCGAGGAAAGGGGGGGCCGTAGGTTGGGTAGGATGGAGGATTTCGAGGTGGAACAATGGATGCCAAAAATGGTGCCAGCTAGCAGCTCTAGATGCAGGTAGGGGAGCACAAGTGATGGAGTCTATGAAGGAAGATCGAGACAAGTACAGAAGGCATAATCAATCTGCCGAGGATTCGGCTGAGAAACACGCATAGACATGCATCTCAATATTATGGTAATCCAGGACAGTCCTTCAAACATTAACCCAAAAACCGTTTGTAGGCTTGATAGGAGTGATGGGACAATTTTTTTGCAGGATGGTGATCCAGGAGTGACGATGGGAATGATGATGCAAATCATGCCAATTACAAATGCACGTTATTGTAGGATATGGGAGATTAGAATCCCATAAAAAACTATTATCATGGCCATTCTCCTCCATTTTATTAATCTCAGGGTGAGTTCTTGGCTCCTCATATATGCACTTAGGGTTGAGAGAATCAAGCTGAGTAGCTTACGAAAGGTTGAATGCTTGAGAAACTTGAATAGCAAGTGTGCTCGAAGGGGGAGAGTGAGGAGGAAAATGGCTCCGCCAAGGGTTGGTCTTGGGAGGAAGAGTGCGAGAAGCATGAAAACCAAGCACCAGGTTAATGGGAATATCAAGACCCATGTTGGCACGAGAGCGGTCACTCGGGCTCAGCTACATGCTCAGGCAGTGATGGAATTATTTAAGGACCAAATCCCGCTAATGGTGCATCAAGCCATGTAGGGGATTGAGAAGGATTTGTGGGAGCAAGTGTTGTCGATGCCCATTGAGACAGTGCGGGAGGAGGTTGAAGGATGGATCATAGATCCAAGCTCAACAGCAGGCAGGGCATCAACCCATTATCACCTTGTCATGTTGTATTGGGTTTAATGAACCTGGTAACCCATGTGGCCATGAATATTGAAGCAAAAGTGGAGGAGATGTTGGAAAAAAAGGGAGGGGACTTGGAGCCATCTAGAGCACAGAAGGAGAACAATGAAGAGTGTCAGTCCATGAGAAAAAATATTGAGTCCCTCAGTGTGGATTGCAAGCTGATCCACCTCAAAGTGGACCAGATTGCTTCGCGTGCAGGCATATCTCTGTACAACCTTGTTTTGGAGCAGCGAGCAGATGGAGGCCTCAACCATTGGGTGGAAGGTCGTCACCATGACTTTGTCAACATCATGCTCCCATAGAGGGGAATCCCTTCGGCACAGCATATGGGGTTCCCACGGCATGACCACTGCTCTGGCCTTGGGTGGCAGGCCTTGCCTTAGTTTTCTATGGGTGTTTGTTTTCAGGCCTTATCTCCTCTGTTAATATGTTTGGATATTAGTTTCAAATAGATTTAGTTAGGTTGAACTTCTGCAGCTATGTTTGTAACCTCGGGATTGAACCTTGCACAATCAAGGATCTCCCTCTTTTGGGTTGGGAAGGTTTATGGTCTGATTAGATGTAGTAGGGGCAAGGCTGGGGAAGGCATGGGCAGTAGCAACCTAGTTTTTTGTTTCACCATGTAAAGCGGTTTTTTCTGTAGGAATACAATACTTTTATTTACAAAAAAAAAAATATCATTTCATTTCAATACATAAATATAATTTCAAAAATTAATTAATGTATTTTCCATTACCACAAACATATGTCACAAAAGACAAAACTGAAACATTACAAAAAATAAATATGATATGGCTTGAAGATGTCATAGACATTTTTCATCAACAACCATATGTAATACAAATATATAGAAAACTGAGATAGTATAACCAACAATGGGGATTCAATATTATTTCAAGGAAACATTGTTGATGGAAATATTAGAAAAGAAAATTTGTAAATATAAAAAATGTAATTCTAATAGTATATGTTCCCAATTTTGCAATTTTAATATGTTTAATAATAAAATTAACTGTGTTTCAATACTACTTTATTAAATATTAACTGAAATATAGAAATAAACAATTATGAAAGTTATCTAAGAAAATTTATGTTGATGTAGATGCAACAAAGTGTGACATAGAGATGATCATTTCTACCAATCAAGAGTGGTCTACTGTGCATATGTACCGAAGCAATCGAGCAAAGAAACCAAATATGTTGTGAAGTGCCTCCAAAACTAAAATAGTAAAACAACCGTTTCCATGAATCTAGTCACGTGATGTGGACCTGGACTCATTCCACCCGAGTAGGATAAAAGAAAACTAAAACGCCCACTTTTCCAATGAATTTTTTATTAAAATTGGTCAAAATTGTTCCTGTAAATTGATATTTTTGTAATTTTGTGATTTTTGCAATTATGATTTCATAATTTTCGTAATAACCAATTTTAAAACTACCCAAATCGTCAAAAATTCCTTTTAACCACTCCAAATTGTAATTTCTACAAAAATTTCTTGCAGATTGGGGGCATTTTGGTTAGCGGTTATAGTGCTCCCATTTCACCTATGTTTCTTCTTTTTCTCATGGTGGTCACTAGAAGGAATCTAGAAATGGAATATCAGGAAAAAACTATCAAGATCCATCGATGGAAGAATTCAATGGGAGTGGAAAATGTGGTGACATGGCATCTGACGTGTCACGTCTCCCACCTAAAATTCCTCGAGACATACAATACATTCCGGAGGAACACGGTCTTGTGAAGTGATATTAGTGGGAATCGGTTGGAATGCATTTATAGAGGTTGGGGAAGTGTTGCAACTGTTGCGTTGAACTTCATTCTTTATATCTATATCTCTATTTCTATTTCTATTTCTATTTGTTTCGAATAATTTCGTTAAATATTAAGCAGTGTAAATATAATCCCATCAAGAACGCTAAATGTTAATTGGTTACAAGTCAGTACCAAACATTTAGCAAATATCCAACTCCCTAATTGAGTTATATATAGGTACCATTAGGACGTTTTAGAGACTAGAGATGGCTTTTGGGACTTCGTCCTAAAATGAAGTTTCTAGGCCCTTGATCCTTAAAATAGGCCTCAAAGCATCAAACATACCTATCTCATTGGTATATTTGTGGGATATGTGCATCATTAAAATATTTTATGTAATTAGCACGCACCTTGAGACGTTGATGATGGTCAATAAAAGAAAACAAGGGTCATATGATCAAAATTCTTCTTCCTAAGGATCATAAACTCTAGTCTTTGAATGAGATATGGGAACCTTTAGAATGTTTTAGAAAAAATGGATGGATCTAGACACCTTAACCATGGTCATGGGATAAAAGAAATATTATCATGATTTATTTGAATTTTTTAAGGCTCATGATCCATGAACAACTTTTCAAACCACTATAAATTCCCTTTAGAGGGGATATTTGATCTGTTATTGAGATATGCGTGCCATTACAAGATTTTTTTGTAGGAATGGAGGGTCTCTAAGTCTTGAACCTAATAAGAAACACAAATAAAGGGGATCAAATTTAAATAAATATTTTTAAATATTTGGTCCATGAACATGTATTGAAAGCCTCACATAGGTCATTACCAAAGGATTGTTGATATCTAAGAGGGATATGGGAATCTTTCGGAAGTTTCTCAGACCAAGGAACAATCCTACAGTATTGAATATGGTTACGAAGGGAAATAAAGCTAGATGACCCAATTGAATAATTCATGGATTATGGGATAAATAGAAGTGTAAAAACATTCTACCCACCCTTTAGAGGGGAAATTTAGCTACCAAGTACGAGACATACACCATTGGGATATTTTTTTCACTAGGGATAGGTCTCAAGGCCTTATCCATGGTCATGTGGGATCCATTATGAGGTTTTCCATAGCATATTATCCATGAGACCCTTCCCATGGTCCAACAATACAAACCAATGCCTTAGAGACTAAAATATAATTCTATCATTTATAGACGATGCATAGGGTCCAAAACCACTACACTATCCCTTTAAATGGAATATTTATCCCACAAGTATAATATGGACACCATAAAAAAGTTTATCATGCTAGGGATGTTAGTTTTTATACATTGATTTCATTGGATCTTTATCTAAAACAACTACAAGCACAGCAAGATATCCAATATGCATAAGATACGCAAGACACTGACATTTTCATTGGGGAAACCATACAGGATAAAACCCCGCAAACTTCCTCATAATATTTATGTCACTAATACAATATCACAAGATGGAAAAACCCAAGAAAAAGATGTCTCATCTATAGCTCTCTCTCTCTTCCTTCTCATCTTCTCTCTCCTAAACCGCACATGAGAGAGTGTGAGTATGTGTGTCAAATGAGGAGGGTTCCTCCCTATTTATATCCCTCAAGTGATTTGACCTAAAACATGACTGGGCTGACCTCTTACCCTACCAGGTCCAAGTTCACCTACGGAGACTCAATAATACACTTTATTATATTCATCTTGGGGGCCACTACCCCGACTTAAAAGAGAGGTTGTACCTCAAGAACCATATACAATAATGACATCATGAAAGGAGGGAAACATGTCTTTGATGGGGGTACAACAATATAAAATAATAATATACATCAGAATATCTTTTGAAGTTACAATTACCACAACACTCCCTATTAACTAGGAACGTATTCTCTCGATATAGTCATCAACACATATGATCACATCATCGGTGACTGATTCATCATCATTGTTGCTACCATAGTCCTCATCTTGTCCAATCTATACATCATAGGAAGTTTCCACAAAGGAAACCTTGTTTCATGTTGGGTGTAGGACTAGTCCTCATCTAGGTCTTCCATAAGAAATCCATTGCGTAGGTACAACCCAGGACCATTCATTACATTTCCGCTGCAATCACCTATGTCTCCTACGGTCATATCGTCCTATCCATATAATCTCACCATCATACACAGAGCACATAGAGCATAGCCCAAATGCATATCATAGACTACATGTGTTCTACCAACATAGGAGCATGCTAGGATCTTTCACGTCACCATGAAAACTTGCATATTCCACTATGCGAGAATCTCCTAGGAGCACACAAATGCATTACAAATTTCTACGATCAAGACATCTTCTACCAACATATGATCATTCTAGGATATTTCCTATCACGAAGACAACCCGCATATTCCACTATGTGAGAATCACATGGGCACACACCAAGTTCCTTGAGACCCATCATCTCCAACATGGGAACACACATACAAGGACTGATTATGACTGAACAACCTACATATGATGCCAAAATATTTTATGTTCTACGTCAACCTCAAGAAATTATTACATTCAAAAAACCTGCGTACCGTTCCAGGATATTTTACACTTAAGACAATCTTCCAAGACTAATTAGGCTTGAGCAACTTCAATACCATGCCAAGATCTTGTACACTCTTGCACAACCCACAAGACTGATCACATATGAGCAACCTGCATACCACGCCAGGATATTTTACACTCTAGGACACTCCATACTAGGACTGATTGCATCTAAGAACATGTGTACCATGCTAGGATATTTTACACCTAAGGAAAACCCATAGGACTGATTACATCCGAGCAAACTACGTACCACACCAGGATATTTTACACTTAAGGAAAATCTATCTCCTTTCCCAAGTGAGAAACCATGCATCTACATCTTCTAGCCTCTCACCATATCTAGCATAGGAGCATGCCAGGATGATTTAAATCACAAATACAACCTGTATCTATGACCATACTAGAACTCATTACTCCCTCTTTCTAGGGTGCTTGTTCTAGATCACACCACGTCTTTCTCTAAAGTACTCAAACTTCACTCTGGCTAGCGATTTGGTTAATACATTGTTTATCTACTCGTCTGTTTCCACGTACTACAGATTATTTTCTCTTCTCTACAACATACACAAAATATCTTCTTTCATCGCATATCTTCTTCTGTTTCATCTCTTCTTTCATCACGTCTCTTCTTCCGTCACAACTCTTCTTCTGTCGCAACTCTTCTTTTTTGTCTTGTGACTAGATTCTTTATCTTCCTGAGCATCTTTCTGAACGAATTTTGCATAGATTTTCTAGTGCCAATAGGACCTCAACATTTACTTGTGGATTGTCCTAAATAGAATTAGTTTCAAACCTTTGTTGTTACAACCTTACTTTGAAAATCCTGAAATATTTTTATTATCCACTCACCCTCATCTCGTACTTTTGCTTCCATCTTCTTCAAAATTTCTACAAGTTTGGAACTGATGTGTTTCAAATTTTTAAGTCTTGTTGACTCTATCATTTGTTAAACTTTTTGGTGCACATGTTGAATAATACCTCTAATTTCCTCTTGCTCTACTTGCAATTTTGCAACCCTGTTAATCCTCTTTTGTTGTTGTGCTTGCAGTGTTGTGACCTGCTGATATAGCCTCTTCATGTTAGTAGACTTATCCATTTTCTCTACTACTAGAAACGTCTTCATCTATTTTTTTATTTGGTTCACCTCTATCTCAGTAGTGGGCAATTGTTCCATGACATTCTCTAACTCTTCATTTTCAATCAAAGATTCCCACATCTGAGAATCTTGCTCGACTACTTTGGCGCAGAGTGCCTCCACCTTTTCTATTCTGTTCACATCTTTTGTTGTTTCTTTTATTCTCTCTTTTAGTACTTTTGGAGGTGTACTGCGTGTCACATGTAATTCCAAATCCATGACTTTCTTACGAAGGTTCTCTACAATATCGCCAAGTTGAAATAATTTGGCTTCTACAAATATCTCACAGGTCATGCCTTCATCAGTAAAATTGTTGCAAGAAAGTTTACTTATGGTTTCTTCGAGCCAGTGTATGTTCTCGTTCGATGTATTAGCTTTCTACTTTGATTCTTTAGTTGTTTTCTTCATATTCTGAACAAAATTGTTTGAGGATCTAACTTGATTGACCAATCCTCCTTCTCTGACCTTCATTTCCACCACTGCGACATTCTGAATGGAATACACCTTGTATATCAACATTATAGAGAAACTTATGGTGACATGGCCCATGTTTTTTACCATGGCATTCATTTATTTTATCCCTAAGTTGAGTGCTTCACCCAACACTTGATTCTTTATTGGTTGGATGGATGTCGACACGTCATTAGGTCACTCCTTCTATGAGATAGATAAGTCCTCTGAATCAGGAAAATGTGGTCTGTGGCTGACCACCATTCTTACTTATTTCACTTCCTTATAAATAATTTGTAATAAATATGTGATACTATTGTTTAGATGTGTTTTCTCCTCATCCTTATTTAGGATTTGATGCACAACCTCTACCATTATATTCATTAAAACTTTGTAATCATCATTGGTAAGGCTGAAAGTTCCAAAGTTCCAGCTGATTTGTCTCCTTTCCTCTTCTTATGACTCATTGTAGACTTCTCTATTTGTTTCCTCTTTTCCCCTATTGTTGGGTCTATCAATGTTGGGCTTGACTCATTGTGGGTATTTTTTATGTTTGCTTTTGGTTTCTGCTTTGGCTTCTATTCTGGGTTCTCCTATGGGTTCTGTTATGGTGTATTCTCTACCTGGCCCCCATCCTTATGTGTTATTGGCTCGTCCTATTGTACCTTTTCATGTGTAGATAGTTGGTCATCTACAACAGGGACTCTCCATTATTCTGACCAATCTTGAATAATGGAATCAATTTATGCAGCCTATAGTTGATACCGTTTCGCAAGCCATTAGCGCAGTGGGTATTTTTGCAACTACAAAAAGATATTATGGGCCCCAAACAAAATATGATAATGTTTTTGAACCGCTTAACAATCACCTTAGTGATTCTAGCATGGTTTCTTTCATGATGTCGTGGGGCCTCTCTTTGTAAAAAGAACTCTATATTGTTATATTTTTTCCTCTGCTTGAAATATTTTTCAAACCAGATATTCTAGTGTCTATCTCCTCAACATAAAAATGGCACTTCGACCCCTTGGAAGTTTGGTTGTTCTGCCCCAGCAACAAAAAAAATCAAAATAAGTAGTCATGAATGATGAAATGTGCTACAAGTAGGAAAGAGCTTCAGTTGAGATTGAGGTTGTCTTATGACAAGTAGGAAAGAACTTCAGTTGAGATTGAGGCTTACTTAGCTTATAGCCAATGCAGTGATGTGATGCTTCTTTTACAGGTCCTTTACAGGTAAGAAGTTTGTTATCAGTTCCTAGATTGAGATTATTATCTCAACTAGCATAGAATTAAATGCTAGTATATTTATTTGTTTTACAGCTTTGAGCAGTAAAATAGGTATCATTGATCTTATTATTTATGTTCATCATAGTTGCTAGTAATATAAGTATTTTTAGTAATATGAACTTAGCTCAGTTACGCTTTCAATTCACTATAACAAAACTTGTTTGTTTTATTTTCATCATGCTATTTTCAGTTTAATGCCTCTATGTAACTCTAGTAAAAGGCATCATGTATAGCAGGTTCCTTTGTTTATATACTTGATGCTGAAATAACCTCCCAGGTTTTTGTTTCTACAAACATCGAGTTAACCTAGGAAACCTATTATCTGAGTAAAGACATTAAGTATAATGATTGAAGGATACACATAGAACTTGTACTTAGTGCATAAGATAGTTTTAAGCTATTCTAGTACTTATCAATTAGAGATGCATTAAAACAACTTGTATTTCTTTAATCTACAGTGTTATTACTTTTTATGTAAGGAAGGAAGAATTATTTATATAAGAAGTCTATCCTTTCCATCTTTTGTATAAATCCTCATCTCATAAGGTATAACTAATAAACAATACCCTAGTACCTTAATCATAATATCAATTCAATATCTAAGCCAACATGCTAGCTATGCATCTTTCTATAGTTGCAAGTATATATATATATATATATATATATATATATATATATATATATATATATAATTGATTTTAATTGTTAGATTTTCTCAACTTGCTACAAGGTATTTTACTATACAATTTATCCTTTGATAGTTTCTTGCATATGTTTTTCTTACACATTGCAAAGATTATAAATCCTACTAAAACCCTAGTATAATTACTACCTATCTTCTTTAATTGTTAGGGATACAACTTTATATATTGACCATGATGAAGGGTAAGAAAATTAATAACAATGTTATATCATAGTTTTTATTGATCAAAAGCTTATTGTTTGCAGGCTACTTCGGAGATTTTCAAACTATATCAAAAAAACCCACAATTTGTAAATCCATTGGGGGACACGTGGTTGAAGTTCCAAATATATGGTTTTGACCTTTTCGTATTTTCCATATAAATTATTTTAAACCATAAAATCTTGCCTTTACCTATCTTTTAGTTTGCTCTAGAAGAGAGGGTCGCAGGCTCATGGCCGCTCGGCCTAGATGTCACTCCATTGTGTAAACTTCCATGCCATTAGTCTTCTTCTTCTGCATGTAGAGTTGTATTTGGATACTGTCTCTTATTTTGTGGATGAACCCCTCTTTTCTCTATTACCTAGCTCTGTAAAAAGGATGCACCTATCGTTACCTTGCCTCTGTAAGTGCTATTATTCATTCAATGGTGCATTGATGAGATGATGAGGTGAGCACGGCTCTTGGGTTGTCATAGCGTGGATTGAGCTATTGAGTTACGTGGTTGAGTTGGATATAGGGTTGAATGTCTTCACAACCTATCTTTACTGTGGCTTAACTCTGTATCACCAGGGTTCTTGTATCAGGCTTGTACAGTACACATCGTGTTTACTCTTAAGAGGGTTTTTCCATCGTTTCTCAGCGAAATATTTCTTTGTTGGCTAGGGTATAATCTTGCTACCACTAAGAGGATGATGTCAACCTTTAGGTAAGATATTTAGTTTTAAAACGAAGTTAAGATTCTACTTTTTGCACCGTTAATTATTTGTAAAAGTTTCTATTATTTGAAGGTTGCAAACGTAGGTTCTTGTGATTGCAAAAGGGTGTTGAATCCACTAAGGATCACCCTACATGAAATCCATGCTGCGTAACTACCTGTTAATCCTCGGTTTCACTGAGGTTCTCTTGCAGTGGTGTATGGTGTTTGTTTTTGGTTAATGGAGTTCATTGGGTTTCTAGTTTTCAACTCGGTCATGGATACACTGTGTTGTAAAAAGCATGGAAGGCCATGTGGCCGATACTTTGATATGTGGTTAAGTTTAAATGAAGCCCTCATGGTTGTTTTGTGTTGGGGACTTAGGGCTTTCATAGCCAAGACTTTAGAAAGAAAATATGGGTTTAGTTTGTTTACAGTTTTGTTATTTTGATACTGACATATAAGCTGTGACTCTATTGGTTAAGGGCCACAGGGCCATAACTTATATGTTTCAGTATACTGGGTTTTTAGATACTATTTAGATTTTCTTTTAATAAGCTTGAAGCGTATTGATTGTACTTATGTTTTGATAATATATATATATTTTTTTTTTCTGTGATTTTAAAACAAAGAAGGCAGGCTTGTAATGTTTCTTTTTTTGGTTTATTCTTGTTGAAATTAACCTAACAAAGGTTGTTGTTAAGTAAATTAATATTTATTTTTTTATGTGTAAAATTGTAACTAAGGGTTCGTACAATAGGTTTTGAGATCATAACTTGATTATTACTGTCAGTAATGGTTAAAAGAATAAGAAGTGAATAATACCTCCTGTATCTTCATTGTTTCCTGGTTGGAAATATATTGATGGGTTTTTATTTACATGCTATTTATAATTTTCCAAGCAGTTTTTAATATTGTTTCCTTGGGGAGGATGTATTAGTTTTCCTATATTCTTTTAATTGATGCTTATGGTTATATAAACACAGTATGTAAGCTTTAGTTTGTTTTATGGATTAAATATTAACCTTTGTTAGTGAAAGAGGTGGTAATGTTATTTTAAATTTACAGTTTCATTTAATTAGGTTTTATTTATAAAACCCTAATTTCTCTTAGCTTAAGTACATAGTTAGTATTTGATTTTAAGGGTATCATAGTTTGCATTTTACTTAGATGAATTTATTACAGTAAATATCTAGCCTTGTTTACTGTTTCTTAAAGTTAATCTTAGTTACTTAATTTCTGTTCATAAAATAACTATTAATTATTATAATACTAGAATTATAATAATAATCTATCTAGTGTGTAAACAATTACACAGACTAAGTAAACCTATACTTTTAGATCTTTCCTAAAAAGATATGTTTTTGTTATTCAAATATTCTGCCTAAATAGAGACATCTGAAATCAAAGAAATACATACATATGAATCATTCTTATGAACGAGTAAAAGATAATAAATCACTTTCATGAATACTTCATTCGATTCTTTCTCTAAAATTAATCTAACCTACTGTACTAGAGCACTACCTTTAGAACAGGTGTGGAAAAATATAGTTAGGTGTTTGTTTATCTATCAGTAAAACTAGTAATTCTTTTAATCAATTATCCTAACCTATCTATTCTAGCATTTAACTATCTTTTCTCAGTATAAGTATTTCTTTTAACTAGCCCTAGTAGAAGCAGATTACTATCATAACCTATCATTGCTTAAGCTTAAAATTTCCAGATAACACTAACATTTAAAAATATAGATATATAAAGTAGAACCTGGAAATATTGATGAGGTGACAATAGCTTAAGGAACCTATTCCTCCCAACTAACTCCTGCAGAAAAGATGGACTACAAATCTCAGGACCCTCGAGCTTGTCTCTTGGTCCACCTGGTAGAATTACTGGGTGAGAGACGTAGTTTAGTAATCCTCTGCAACTCTACTGAGTGTTTAGTATTAAATCAATTCTGCATATAGTAGTATGAACTCAGCTTAGAGTAGTTGCACTATTTTAGGTCTTCAGTACTTTTCCACTCAAAGCATACTTCAGCTAGTCCCCTCCATCGAATTTTCTTGTGCACTTCATTCAATCAGAGTGTTCACTAGTCAAGAAATGAGTAGCCTCAGTTGCCTTCAATGGGGAGTTTTATTAGCATACCTAGGTCTTTTGGGTCACTTTTCATTTAATGAGCCACCTTCTATTGTTCCAATTTCTTGGGGAACATGACCAAAAAAATAGGGAAGTTGCCTCCTGCAACAGCTAAAAGTAGTTTGAGGATGTTGCCAAGTGTCAATATGCTCTCAACCCAGCCTTCTCCACCAAGTGACCAGTAAAACACTCATTTAATAGCTTCCCTAAGCTGTTGTCTCATCTTTGATTTATTTATTAATAAAATATTCAGAAATTACATTCAATTATCCTTGACCCCACTTGGTCATTAATTACAAACTTTGTAATAAAAAATATCATAATATTTCTTAAAACAGAAAATGTTTTGCAAATTGGGGCATGTGACAGTTCCTTTACCTAAAAATATTTCTGGCGCTTTGGATCGAACAAGGAGGAAAATTAAGGTTGTCAAGGTTTAAAAGGATTTTGAAGCCTTTTGATTGGAAGAGACTTTACGTTGTAGAAGGTGAAAGGATTAAGCGATCGGGTAGTGGTGGGTAAATCGGAATATATTAGGATGAATTGTGTGGATTTGATTGAGTGGGTATTTGTTACCTAGAAACCTATTTTTATTATGACCTGTAGGTTATATGGTTTTCCCGTCATTGGTTCTGTTTTATTTTCATGGCTAAGGAACATGTTCAGAGGGTTCTTAATGAGTACTGGATAATTAGGGATGGGTCTCTGGTTCTTTGGAATTGGTTAGTGGATTTCAAACCTTTAACCCAAAAGGTATATAAGAGACATTTATGGGTTTTGTTTCCATGGATACCTATTCAATTCTGGACAGAGGATCTTCTGATTAAAATAAATAACCATCTGTGGAATTTTATAGTTGTTGAAAAAGTTGTTTTGTGGTCGGGAGATAAGAGGATGGCTTGGGTAATGGTGGAGTTAAACATATTGAAAGGGCTACTAGAATCCTTTTTTATTAACTGGGGGGATATCTCCTTAGATCAAAGGTTGGATTATAGGGTTGTACCCTTATGTTGCCCGATCTTTCATAATACTGGGCATGTTAAGAGAGATTGTCACTTCTTGGTGAAGAATTCTCCTTCTGGAAAGTTTTAGAAGAGGTTTTATCCTACTGATGTTTGCTCGGACTCTCTTCATGAGCATTTAGTAAAGAAGGAAGACATCTATCCAAAATTATGCCTTTATACTCTTCTCATGCTCCTTATGAATATATGACCAATAAATATATTCAGTATATAAAATCTGTTGGAAGGAATTACTCTAGAAGATCGAGTATTTTTCCAAACCCTAGTTCTTATTTTTTGTCAAAACCTAGTTCTCCTAAGCTTTTTGACAAAAGGGTTCCTTATTTGATTACGAGATATGACCAGGTTTCCATTAGTATTATTTTAGGGGTTTCTTATATAATGGGTGTTGTTGTTGTTTTTAACAAACCTCACACTGATGTTTCAAACCCCAACTCTAGTTTTGATAACCTTAATGTCAAAAGGTTGGCTCCTATTTCTTTTGTTAAAGGTCTGACAAGGGATGATATCGAGGGTTCTATAGTTGGGGTGTTGAATAATGATATGGTAAAACCCCACTCACTACCTATGTTAACAAACATTTGGTTAATTCATATTTTGTTCTTATCAATTCCATTATATGCCAAAATGTGACATTTTATAGAAAGAATAAGAAGAAGGAGCACAGAGAAAAATTTGTTGATGATGGGGAAATAGATTTACTTCTAGAAGCAGGTTATATCCTAGTTTCAGATAGAATTAGTATGGTTGAGGAAAATTTAGTAGTATGGTTGGTTCTGATGGGGTGCTTAGAGCACAAAAGACCATTGTGGAGGTTATAGAATGATCTGTGTCTCTTTTAATGTAAGGGGTTTAGGCGGTGGCCCCAAATTCTGTTCCCTCAAAATTTTTGTCATAAATAATAGAGGAGATGTTTAGTTTTTTCAATAATCTATGAATCTGTGGATTAAATCCTGTTAGATAATTCTAAGAATTTTAAAATATTGGGAATGTTGTGCTATAGATGCAGATGGGATATCTGGTGGGTTGGTAGTTGCTTAAAACCCTTTTACTTGTTCCTTGCAACCCTTTAGGACTTGTATTGGGATCTTGCTGGAAGGGAAAGTTTTCGGGGTTGAGAAAAAACTGCACTAGTTATATATTTGTGCTCCCTATAAGGATAGAAATCAGTTCTAGGATTTGATTGAAGTGGTATGTTCAGCCTTGATAATATGGTTATATCTGGTGATTTAAACATGGCATTACATTCTTTTGAAAATTGGAGAATTTTGATTCCTTCGGATCCACTAGAAGAATATTTCTTAGATCTTTTCAAGGAGTATCAGTTAGTTGATATTGTTCCACCTAAAATCACTCCTACTTGGAGAAGTAAGCAAGTGGGTGTTGGAGTGAGTAAGAGACTTGATTGATTCCTTATGAAGGAATCAGTGGTGGATATCTATACAAGATATAAATATTGAGTTCTTCATAAGGACATATCTGATCACTTTCCTATTGCTTTACAAGTTGAGGTTGATCCTTTGGATACTATTAGACCCTTCAAATTTGATCACTCTTGGATAAAAAATGAAGAGTTTTGTAAGATGATTAGGGATTTTTCATTAACTGTTAAATGTGCAAGGGTTCTGAATGTCATGGAACAATTAGTATTTAAGTTGAAGACACTTAAAAAGAAAGTTAGTTTCTGGACTAAAAGGAAAACTATAGAAGATAGATCCTATTTACAACAAATTGAATTATATATTTTTGAACTTATTTTTTCAAATTTGTCAAAATCTCTCTTTACATAAAACAAATATTTTTTTTAGATTTGACTAGTAAACAAGTTGTGATCCTTAAGAAATATGAGGAGAAATTGAGGCTCAAAAGAAGATCCATTTGGATCGAGAAAGGTCACAAGAACTCAAAGCTTTTTCATAATTATGCTTCTTATCGGAAGAATTTAAATACGATATGGGTAATATGTGATGAAGATGTTGTTAACTCCAGTTCCCAAGATAAGATTAAAAATATTGTGGAATTTTATTTAAAATTTTTATTCAAGGATTAGAGGAAATCTCTTATTGGAAATCAATTAAAATTTATTCAACTTTTTCTCTCTTTCTTCACTAGGGAAGAAGGTTTCGAGGTTGGTAAAGAAATATCTATTGAGGAAATACATAAGGTTTTATCTAAATTTTCCAAGGACAAAAGTCTAGGACCTGATGGGTGGACAATTGAGTTGTTTTTAGCATTTTTTTAATATTATGGGTAAATATTTGTTGGAGGTTGCATAGTTTTCCAGGAAGGAGTGCTTTATGACAGGTTCTCCTAATGCTACCTTCATTACTTTGATCCCAAAGAAGGATTCTCCTAAGTATTTTTATGATTATCTAGTTATTCATCTTTGTAACTTGGTTTACAATATGGTGACTAAGATCATTGCTAACATACTAAAACCTAAACATTCTGAATTTATTTAAAAGGAACAATTTGTTTTTCTAGACAATAGGAAGATCTTACATTCCATTGGTACCACTCAGGAGTGTATCCATACTCTCAAAACCAAGCACATGAGTTATGCTGTAATGAAAATTGACTTAGCAAAGGCCTATGGTAAAGTTAATTGGTATTTCTTGAGCTTGTCCCTTCTTTAGTTTGGTCTTCCCGAACAAGTGATGAGATAGATTATGGTTTGTGTTTCTTATGAAAAATTTTCAGTTTTAATCAATGGCTCTCCTACCTCATTTTTCAAAAGCTCAAGAGGTCTAAGACAGGGTTGTCCCATCTCTCCTTTATTATTCTTACTTATGATTGAAGGAATCAATAGATTGATATTCAAATCTCATAATGAAGGACTGTTTTCATGTATAAAATTTTCAGATGATGATATCATTACTCATTTTCTTTTTGTAGATGATATAATACTCTTTGGATTGGATAACATTGAAGATTGAAAGTTTATGTTTTCTCTTTTGGATCTCGTCTACAATGCTATAGGTATGGAAGTCAACATAGAAAAGTCAAGTTATTTTACTTATAACGTTCAGCCAAAGTTTATAACAAAAATGAATAATCTCTTTCATTTTAAGCTTGGTCAAATGGAGAGAGGTTTCAAATATTTATGGTTTTATTTAAAATCTAACAGTTACAGTGTTACATATTGGTTTTGGTTATTAAAGAAGATTGAAAAAAGGATTTCTGTAACTCCCCCGAATTCTCAATAATTATCAAATTCATTGGCATGATCCCTCCACGAGAGAATCATGGGAATTATTCCCATGACAAAACAAAATGTATGTAAGATGTCTTCTGGTGGTTTTGAAATGCAAACACGTGGAGGTCATTTGGTGCCACTTGTCGTCTGGAGGAACAAATTGCTGGTGTTTTTAAAACACAGTAGTTTATCCTAGAGGGGAGCCTTCACTTTTTGATCTACTGTTGCGGAAAAGAAATTAGCTTCAGAATAGAGAAGCACCATGAATCCAGTTAGGTGGTTCTTTTGGGTGATAGGTGATATTATATCGAAGAATGGATGCAGAAAGGGGTACATAGCGGGGATGATGTTGAACCTACAACCGGTTTCGACTGTATGCGATATTGATAATTGGACATTCTTTGCGTTCAAGTGCGAACGAGATGCATGAACTTGTAAGAGGTTTCTACCCTACCTCATACTAAGAGATTGCTTTCCTGTATTATACCTTCGCTTGTTGTTGTTTTTTTAAAATATTTTTGAACAGGTAGAGATCCTACCCTCTACGTATCCCATAATTTGTATAGTTTGACCATGTATATCTTCTGCCCCGATTTTTGGTATGCATTTGGTCAGGTATGTTTTTTAATAGTGATTACACACCTAGCAAACTAATCCCTAGATTATACCTTTAACTCTAGAAAAGTGTATATGTGTTTGTGTAGACAGATTTTTTATTCTATTTTACTTCCATCCATTTACGTCTTAGGGCCGAACCTGTTTTTTTTCCCTTTATTTAGATCTATGGAGCTGGAAATGATAGACAAGTGTTTGATAATATATGCGGCATTAATTCCCGTGATTTATGAATATAACTTAGATCGGAATGTATGCCTACATTGTCCTCTTGTTTGAATTTGTTGGATCTGCATTTATACTTTCATGCCTACCCTTTTGATCTGTAACGCCTCCCCTTGCCATCACTATTATATGAGATCTAGAATGCTGCTAGTGTTTGGTTTGTTACGAAACTAAATCCACATCCAACGATTGGGTTTAATACAGACCCGATTCTTATGTTGGCATTTGGATTTTAATAGAGATCTGATTCTTTTATTGGATTTTGTATTTTTTATCTGATTCTTATGCCGACACTTTGCTTTTAATGAAATTCAGATTCTTACCTTGGTGTTTGACCTCAATGAAGATCTGGATTCTTATACTGCATTTTGGATTAAAAAAATGAATAATATTTTATTACCAACGATTTGCATAGGGGTTTGGACTTCCTTTTGTTTAAAGACTACATAATATTTCATTTTCCAATGATTTACATTGATCTGGATTTAATATATATCCGACTCAGTGTGTTGGGTTTTAGATCTAGATTTCTTTATTGTGTTTGGCCTTGTATGTTTTATTTCACAAGATTTGGAAAAATCCTGCATTTTAGTTGTTTACAATTTATTTTTCCTTGCGGATACCTTGCCACCAAATTTTGGATTTGCGATACCATGCGATTGATATTTGGTAGATTTGGAATTTGGTATAGCTAACACATATAATGATTATTAGCATAGAGAGAACCAAGTTCTGGGAATTTTATATATATATATATATATATATAT
>LPNX010573831.1:99695-135097 GCA_001517045.1 Pseudotsuga menziesii
CAATAGACGAATATCTTGAGCTTACCTTGTAGTATTACAAAATATCAATGTTGAATGAAAAAAAAAACCTATCAGTCATATTGAGAAGCAAAGACAAGGAAAATGGGTTAGGAATGGTTAATGTTGAAATTTTTAATGATCATGATTAACTGTATATGATTCATGATGAATGATGGTGGAAAAAGTATGGAAAATTTTTAATTCTGTCTAATGGTAGAATTTTGTGATTTGATTTGGAAATAAAGATTTTATCTATGAAAAGGAAAATGCATTTTCTTGTATAAATTATTATTGACGACGAAAGGTCCGACACAAGTGTGTTTCAGGAAAAAAATCATCAAAGAATTATGACAATATTTCTCCCATGATTACTCGATTTGATGAACATGTATAATGGCTGATTTGATGTTGGAATGCTAACGAGGTTATAGATGACAACACGTCAATTAAGATTTCTATGAATTGTATATGGACTAATGATAAAACATTATGAAATGAAATAGGAAATGAATGTTACAAAAAATGTGAAATGTCGTGGAATCAACTAAGCAAAGGATGGCCATATTGAGATATCTACACTGCAACCATCGACAAGGATGTGAGGTGAAGTTATGGATAAAAGAATTATATCTTGTTTTTGCAGATTTCAAAAAGATAGATTAGCAACCTGAAATTAACTCATGCATAAATATTATTTTATGGATTTCATGTGGAAAATCATAATGATTAGTACGAGTTTATTTAAGTGGGTAATATTGCGAAAAAACATTATATTGTATTTTATTGAAAGGACCCAATGAGGTTAACCAAGAATGGTCAATTCAATTATAAAAGAATTTTTTGTTACTTATTAATTCGATAAGGGATGAGAAGTGGAAATAGTAGCATTCGACCGATGCATGGAGGCATCATTCGAACTAAGCAACAGGGATGATTTTAAGGAACCATACTTATTTAAAAGTGTATAATTGTTGGCAAATCTTACCGATTCTTAAAATGCTAAGTATAAAATATTTGGTGATATTTTTCAAAAAATATTTTAATTTCCAAGGATTTTATATCGTTTATATAATAATTTGGCAATTTTTTGGTGAAAAACGTTTACCCCATCAAAATTGGGTGAAACAGGGATTCAAAAAATGCAAAATGATGAATCTTTTTTTGGAGAAAACCCCCTAAAAATAGCCCATGAGATAAATTCCGCCCCTAAAATTATCCCTGCTAAGTAGGAGGCTCAATTAATGATGACCCAAATACTTAGGCAATCTATATCATCGAATGAGGGTTGCAACCTCATGTTATACAAGCTACATAATGGAGCTTTCTTGTGAAACTATGTTGAAAGCTGAAGAGTCAGTCAGGAACACAAGAGTTATCGATGAGGGGATAAGCTGAAAACCAAGTTGAAACTTGGAAAGCTACGAAAATGCAAAATATAATCTAGTGAGCACTAGGAGAGTGTTTTGGACTAGATTATGATTTCCTTCCAACTAATCTAGTGAGCACTGGGAGAGTGTTCTGGACTAGATTATGTTTCATTATAAACTTTGAAGGAGACCTAACATTCTCTTTGTAATATAATAAATGATGTGTGTTCATTTATTTTGGTTACCAAAAATATGTTTATAACATTTGGGTAATTGACCGAATAGTAGCCACAAAAGTGACCTTACATTTGGAAAGAGTTTTTGAATGAGGCGCGATAGCCTTGACTAAAGTTAATTAAATTACCTATGAAAGTTAATTATGATTCATTTTTGTGTTAGAATGAATGAACGTAAAAGTTGTTTTACCATTATAGAAATATATGGTGTTGCTTGATATAAAAGTACAAGTTGGACTAAAGGTCGGATTGCAAGAAAACATGGCATAATGGAATTTGTGTCTAACAAGATAAGTATCGAGATTACTATTATTTTATTGTAACTTCCTTTCAAGATAAAGGATAGAATTATTTGGATATATATATTGGAAGACCAGGTGTTGGTTATTATGTAAGTACATGTGTACAGATACAAATGTGGTAGACTATCAAATGGGAAAACATCGAGGATGGTGTTGATTTAACTGGGGGAGTATTTTACCCCCCTGAATTCTCAAGAGTTATCAAATTCATTGGCATAATCCCTCCACGAGAGAATCATGGGAATTATTCCCATGACAAAACAAAATGTATGCCAGATGTCTTCTGGTGGTTTTGAAATGCAAACACATGGAGTTCGTTTGGTGCCACTTGTCGTCTGGAGCAACAAATTGCTATTGTTTTTAAAACACAGTAGTTTCTCCTATAGGGGAGCCTTCACTTTTTGATCAACTATTGGGGAAAATAAATCAGCTTCAGAAGAGAGAAGCACCATGAATCCAATTAGGTGGTTCTTTTGGGTGATAGGTGATCTTATATCAAAGAATGTATGTAGAAAGGGGCACATATTGAGAACGATGTTGAACCTACGACCCGTTCCAACTGTATGCGATATTCATAATTGGACATTCTTTACGTTCAGGTGTGGACCAGAAGTGTGAATTGGTAAGAGGTTTCTACCCTACCTGGTAATAAGAGATCGTTTTCCGGTATTATACCTTCGCTTGTTGTTTTTTTTTAAAAGAGTTTTGAATGGCAAAGATCCTTCCCTCTATGTATTCAAGACTGTGTATAGTTTGACCATGGATATCTTTTGCCCTGATTTTTGGTAGGAATTTGGTCAGGTCTGTTTTTTAAAAGCATAGATTGCACACCTAGCAGACTAATCCCTAGATTATACCTTTAACTCTGGAAAAGTGTATCTGTGTTTGTGTAGACAGATCTTTTATTCTATTTTACTTCCATCCATTTACATCTTGGGTTCTAACCTAGTTTTTTTTCCTTCATTTAGATCTATGGAGATGGAAACGATAGCCAAGTGTTTGATAAGATCTGTGGCATTAATGCCTGTGATTTATGAATATAACTTAGATCGAAATGTATTCCTGCATTGTCCTCTTGTTTGAATTTGTTGGTTCTACATTTATACTTTCATGCCTACCCTTTTGATCTGTAACACCTCCCCTTACCATCATTAGTGTATGAGATCTGGAATATTGCTAGCGTTTGGTTTGTTACGAAACTAAATCCACATCCAACGATTGTGTGTAATACAAACCCGATTCTTATGTTAGTATTTGGATTTTAATAGAGATCTGATTCATTTATTGCCTTTTTGTTTTTTTATCTGATTCTTATGCCGACACTTTGTTATTAATGAAATTCAGATTCTTACCTTGGCGTTTGGCCTCAATGAAGATATGAATTCTTCTACTACGTTTTGGATAAAAAAAATGAATAATATTTTATTACCGACGATTTACATAGGGGTCTAGACTGCCTTTTGTTTAAAGACTGCATAATATTTCATTTTTCAATGATTTACATTGATCTAGATTTAATGTAGATCTCATTCAGCATGTTGGGTTTTAGATCTGAATTTCTTTACTGTGTTTGGCCTTCTAAGTTTTGGATCTACGTTTTGTTTCGCAAGTTCTGGAAAAGTCCTGCATTTTAGTTGTTTACGATTTATTTTTCCCTATGGATACCTTGCCACCAAGTTTTGGATCTGCGATAGCCTATGATTGATATTTGGTATATTTGGAATTTGGTATAGATAGCACATATAATGATTATAAACATAAAGAGGAACCAATTTCTGGAAATTATATATATATAGTACACATAATGGTTATAACTCTAGCATAAAGTGGAAGCAAGTTCCATTTATGGTATGTGTTTATGATAAGATGTCGTTTGGTGCATAATTTTGTAGAAAAAGTGAAAAGGGAAGTTTGTGAAGATGTCTAGTATAGAAATGTACACATTAAATTTAGGAAATGTATAAAATAATTTCATACATAACTTTGCATTTGGATACTACCCTATACAAGATTATATTGGGTAGTTTACATTGTAATGCATATTATATTGGGTATCTTACAATGTAATGCATATTAAGTTCATATTGGGTATTTTACAATGTAATGCATATTAAGAATATATTGGGGGTATTTTATGATGTAATGCATATTAAGTTCATATTGGGTATTTTACCATGTAATGCATATTAAGATTATATTGGGTATTTTACAATGTAATGCATATTAAGTTCATATTGGGTATTTCATGATATAATGCATATTAAGATTATATTGGGTATTTTACATTGTAATGCATATTAAGAGAGTGCATACGTTAATCCACCATTAGATCTATAGGAATGTAGATGTTCTATTTTGAAACATTTGGATTTAATGTGCGATGCTTGTTGCCTTTAAATAAATCACTGTCTCCCTTTATGAAATTAGGTTTATAAATTTTGGATCTCATGGATGGTGGGTAGATGACATTTTCTAGGTTATGAATGTATTAGTTTATGAACAAAATTATGATCTCATAGTTGATGAGTGGTAGAAACATGCATGCTATTGTGAAATACATGTATGAAGATATTGACCTCAGCATTGTTGGTATTGATCTATGATGGTTTCCATTGCTTAAGATTTTTCTTATTATGATTTCCATATGCGTGTGATGTGTTAAAGTCTAGACCTTGTATTTTGGCAGTTCTCAATGCTCCTTGTTGGACCTAGTATGCATCTGTTTAGTATTTAGTTAGTATTAACCATTTGTTCTTTAGTTGTAAAGAGTATATACCAGCATGGATTTAGAGCATGAGTGAATATAAGTAATAAGGAAAGATCACTATGTTAATATGGATATATGTTGTATATTGAGAATATACCAGCATTGATTTAAGTTTATCCATGCGTTTGAATAGTTTTGTATATTAAGAATGTACCAGAAAGAAATCCTTACAAGGAAGAAAGTAGTAATGGGTGAGTATTCTCGGTGGAAGAGATCGATAGTATATGTGCCATGAAATTGTAAATATTCTTTGATAAAATAATATAAACAAGCTTGGGTTGATGTAGCCTCATGGATGGGGTGAACCACGTATATGATGTCTAACTTTTTGTTCTATGTTTTTATGTTGTATATACTCATTTTCATGATGGTAATTAATGCATGAATGATGCACAACAAATGATTTAGGATAATTTTTCTATACTGGTACAATGGGATTTGAAATATACTTGCAAGCATATATTCAACAATATAACAATATACCTCGTGTAGGAAAACTACTTGAATAGTTAAATGTATTAATATCTTTTGCTTAACATTTGGATAAAGAATTAATATCTTGATTTGAAAGAAAGTGATCATTAATTTGTATGCTCTTTCTACCATGATTTGGTAAAATATTATTAGTGTTTACAATTGTGTGATTACACACTCTCAAGAGATTAACATGGTTGACTTGCTGGTTATAGTAAAAAGAGAAAAATTTACCCCAATTTCCTTAGAAGTTACAATGAAGAAATCCAGATATGTTACAATTTCTAAATTTTCTTATAGACTTATCTTTTTGGGTGTTAGGATTACTTTAACCAAAGCTACTTTGTAAAGTATCCTTGTTTATTGGTGCTCTTTGTTTAAGCTACCTACTTCCATTATTAATGTTATCAGAACAAATATTTTTCATCTCTTATTTGAAGGCTCTCATTTAGAAAGAAAATTTTATTTGGTTTCATGAGAGATTTTGGCTACTCCAACTCACCTAGGAGGTTGGGTATTCAGAACTTGTCCTTATTTAATTCAAATCTTTGTTTAAAAACTCTGTGGAGATGTCTATTTGATCAAGTCTTGTGGATTAGTTATGAAAACAAAGTACTTGAAGAGAAATCCTATTGGTACTTGCATAAGAACAAGAGACTTTGATGTGAGTGGTGCCTCGATGGTCTGGAATATCTTTCTCAAAGTATACCATGGGATGAAAAATGATATTTGCTCGGATATGTGCAATGGTAAAATTGTTATTACTAGAGTTGACCCTTTTTGTTGTTGAGAAAGACTGCTATTTTTTCCTAAAGAAATTATTGAACATCTAGACTGGATTAATATGAAGACTCTGGATATGTTGAAAAGAGCTAAATGGTCTTTTTTAAAAGTGGGTTACTGACTAAATTCTAAAGGATTGAGTTTTATTGGTAAATGGGTTATTCAGTGGGATTCTTACATTGAAATTCTGAGAGAAGTTTGGGTTAGTCTTAAAGCTGAGAATAGAATTTTGGCCTGGCCATAAAACAAAAAAAAATGGGACCATTACAACTAAGTTGGATATGATTACATAGCCAGGAATGGGAGTAAGACTAAGCAAAGATGGTGGTACAAACATTTGTGGAAGTGGAATTTACCACAAAAATTGGAATGCTTCTAGTGGCTATCACTTAAAGATAAAATGCTTACTTGGCCCAATCTCATGAACAGGGGTTGGCAAGGTCCAATTTTCTACGCCCTTTGTAGAAATGATGAAAAAACTAGATTACATTTATTTGTGAATTACTATTTATGCAAACATATCTGGTCTGTTGCTAAGGATTGTTTGGGCTTCATCTTGGATTGTGATGCTGACAATTTGGAGACTTATTTCTCTAAATGGTTTCATAATGTCGACTCCTTCAATATGTTGCCAATACTTATATCTTGGTTTCTCTGGATTTTGAGGAATATAGTTTTCATGATATTAGCCCCAATCTTTTTATTTGTGGGTTTAGTGGTATAAACCTCTTTAAAGATTTTGTGCATAACAAGAACATAAGGAAGATTAAAAGGTATTATCCATCTGTTTTTTTGCTTCTTGTGTTGAAGGCTATTTTGATGGTGCTTCCAACCTTTCCTTTTGTGGTTGTAGTGTAATAGTTGTTTTAAACAAGGATCATTATTTTTATCTATGCATGGGTACTGGTGAGGGATCCAATACTAAGGTAGAGTTGTTGAGTTTTTTTGGGCTACTTCAATTTGATTCTTTTATCGGTATATCTTATATTAGTAATTTTGGTAAATCCAAAGTTTTAATATAATGGATGAGTGTATTGTTCAATATTCAGGTGTTGTCACTCAATCAATGTTGTCAAAAAGTTCAATATTTAAGAAGATCCTTCAAGCAGATCTCTTGCAGGTATATCTCTAGGATTTTTAATACTAAGGATGATGCTCTCTAAAAAACTGTCATTTCTCTTAAATTTGGTCACTTAAGGATTCAAGAAGTTTTGGAAGGCACTGTGATTCATGAAGGGGAAACTAACTTCATAGACTTGGTAGTAAAGTTGGATAGGATTTTTTTTTGCTACGACTGTCATGGTTGTTTTTTTAGCGTATAAGTTTCTTTTTAGTATAAAGGCTTAGTTTATTAGCTTCTCTGTGTATTGAAGTATGGATATGTAAGAAGGAAGAATACTCTAAGGACAATATGCAACTCTAAACCTGTTTCGATATAAAAATGTTAATCTTTCTTATTTACTTTTTTTTAATGAAAAGAAAAATCAAAATTGAATGAAATGGATTTGATTACTTCTCAAATTCCTTCTAGCAGTCCTCAATTACATACACTAAATAATATCCACATGAAAGCAATAGTTATGTAATACTAATATAATTTTTTTACTACATACATTTAATCGTATATCTAATTATAATTATAATTTTATTTTAAAAACATTACTAATCAAAAGTGGTGTATGAAACAAAGGACCTTGTAGTTTATATATATAATTCTTATTACAATGGTTGACATGGAGTATGCATTTAAACATATGTCTTATAAAAGATATTAATGAGATGTTGTTGATTTAAATGCATATATATCATTAACATGTTTAACGATTTAAATTGAGATTTAAAATCTCATTCACAAAGATTGACATAGAACTAGGGGTGTTATCCGAAGCCTACCTGGTTTTTCATTGTTTAGCCTCTTATATCATACTCTAAGTGGAAAGGCTAATGAGGTGGAAACAACAATAACCGAAGAATAGATGAGGACAAACATGCCCGTGCAATTAAGTTAGCATCTTCAATAGCATATTCTATTAAGGCCAATGGCTAGAATTTCCCAACACAAGAAAACAGGAAAAAAATGGCAAAGGTTGTCCCAATACTCATCTCACAATGGCAAAGGTTGTCCCAATACTCATCTCACAATGGCTTATAAACTTTTTCCCTTTTTCTTCACTAGGGAAGAAGGTATGGAGATTGGTAAAGAAATTTCTTCAACTTTTTCCCTCTTTCTTCACTAGGGAAGAACGTATGGAGATTGGTAAAGAAATATCTATTGAGGAAATACATAAGGTTTTATCCAAGTTTTTCAAGGACAAAAGTTCAGGCCATGATGGGTGGACAATTGAGTTGTTTTTAGCATTTTTTTATATATTATGGGTAAATATTTGTTAGAAGTTGCATATTTTCCAGGAATGAGTGCTTTATGAAAGGTTCTCCTAATTCTACTTTCATTAATTTGATGCCAAAGAAGGATTATCCTAAGTCTTTTTCTGATTATAGGGCTATTGATCTTTGTAACTTGGTTTACAAGATGGCGACTAAGATCATTGCGGAAAGACTGAAACCTAAAATTTCTGAATTTATTTCAAAGGAACAATTGGTCTTTCTAACCAATAGGCGAATCTTAGATTCCATTGGTACCACTCACGAGTGCATCCATACTATCAAAAGGAAGCACATGAGTTATGTCATAATGAAGCTTGACTTAGCAAAGGCCTATGGTAAAGTTAATTGGGATTTCCTGAGCTTGTCCCTTCTTCACATTGGTCTTCCCAAACAAGTGATGAGATGGATTATGTCTTGTGTTTCTTATGCAAACTTTTCAGTTTTAATAAATGGGTCTCCTACCTCATTTTTCAAAAGCTCAAGAGGGTTGTCGCGTCTCTCCTTTATTATTCTTACTTATGATTGAATGACTCAACAGATTGATTTTTGACTATATACTTTTAATCATGTATAATAATAATTATTATTTTATTGTGTCGAGAGGTGCTCTACAACCTAGTATGAGGGAGATATTTTAACGTTTGTCGGCATTATGTTGGGAAAAAATAATATTGCTAAGAGAGATGTTGTAATATGGGGAAGAATGTTCCTACCTAACAAAACAATAAAAATTTAATAATTTATAGGATTTGAATCTATGCTTGTTTTAAATACATTACTAATCAAAATTGGTGTATGAACAAATGACCTTGTAGTATATATATATATATATATATATATATATATATATGTTTCTTTATAAAGTTGTTGACATAGAGTATATATTTTAAATTTACTCTATGTCAACAACTTTAATAAGAAATATATATATATATATATGTTTCTTATTAAAGTTGTTGACAGAGTATGGATTTAAATACGTGTCTCATTAAAGATACTAATGAGATGGTTGTTCATTTAAACACATATATATCATTAACATATTTAACCAGTTAAATTGAGATTTAAAATCTCATTCACAAAGATCCGCACAGAAGTAGGGGTGTTATCCGAAGCAAAAGTCATGTACATGGATTTAAGTCTTTTACATGGGTTTTCATTGTTTTTCCTATTATATCATACTCTAATTGGAAAGGTTGATAAGGTGGAAACAACAATAGCTAATAAATAGACAAGGAGAGAGGTGCCCATGTAATTAAGTAAACATCTTCAATGGCTAGAATTTCCTAACACAAAAGAACAAGCAAAGAAAGGCAAAGGTTGTCTCAATACTCAATGGCTTATAGACTATGGTGATTAGTGACTCAATTAGCTAATCATCACACATTGTGGATACAAAAGTACTCTTATAGTGACTCAATTAGCTAGTCATCACACATTGTGGATACAAAAGTCCTCTTATGTACACTTATGAAGAAAGTAAGGTCAGCTTTTAATTAGTTTCTTTTGGTTACAAAGGCATTAGGAAAAATAAGTCCTTATTACCAAGACTTAATTTAAGTGGATGTGATTCTCTTGGTTCTTAACAGTCAAGTTTGATTTTTACGAATGAAGTATATTAAGCTTATTTGGAAAAAAATATACTTTTATTCCAACAAAATACTAATATAATTTTATTAAAAACATACTTAATAAACTTAAAGCGCTATTGCCATTTTACCCAAATCTACAATATTTAACATCTAAGAAATGGGCAATTTTTTCGAACCACTTGAGAAATCGCAGTCATCATGGTTGCACAATCCGCATCTTATAAAACTGTGGAGACGAAGTAGAGAGAGGAAGGTAAAAACGCGTGGCGAGTATTTAATTTGTTAAATGAACAACGAAATGACGGCTTATAAGACTACGGTCAAAACAGGTAGAGCATTTTGATTTGTTAAATGGATGACGAAACGGAACAGTGAATTTGAAAGCCGGCCTCGTCTTCGGCCTAAGAGAGGATCCCCATTTCAACCGGTCAAGTGAACGAACCAAATACGTTGCGAAGTGCCTGCAAAACTGAACTCATTATTCCACCTGACGTGGACCTCGACTCATTCTCTTTTTTCTCATGGTGCTCACCGACAGGCATCTCGAAACGGCAGACAGGGCAAGAGCTCTGCAACTTCAGCCATGGCAGAATGCAGTGAGGGTGGAAGATGTGCTGACATGGCATCTCACGTGTCACGTCTCCCACCTCAAAGTCCTCCAGACATACGGGACATTCCGGGGGGACGCGGTCTTCAGAAACGGTAGCGGTGGGCATCGCTTCGACTGCAGTTGTAGAGACCCCGGAAGTGCCGCAACTGTTGCCGCGTTGAACTTCATTCTCTCTGTTTCTGTTTCTAGCGATGGGAGTTGCTCGCCGGCGGATTTGTTCTACGAAGCCGAGGTGGCAACGGGAGCAGGAAATCTGATAATCTGCAACAAAGAGAGGGACCACAAGTCGGTTACAGTGGTGGCACAAGTACTCGCTTTCATATTCGTTATCGTTATCGTAAGTAGGACGACGCAATGCTCCTCCCATTTCGCCTCTAAACGCTATCCGCAACAATACCACACAAATTATCAAGCTCACTCCTATTGCCTGCCGCTGCTTTCTTTCTTTTTGTTATTAATTTCTCAAGCTCAATCTTGATATACGCATTTGTTTCGAATAATTTGGTTAAATAGTGATCAGTGTAAATATAAACCAATCAAAAACCCTTAACGTTAATTGGTTACAAGTCGGCCCCAAACATCCAGGAAATCTCCAACCCCCCAACTACTTTGTTCTCCTTCAAATCTCCAACCCCTAATTTTTTTGTTTTTTGAAATGATACATTAACACATAAATAGTTTTTTGCTTTTAAAAAGAATAGAAAATGAATGTTTATGTTACCTTAAATCACCACATAGGTCCTCTAACAAGTATATTTTGTATTTAACAATAATTTGGGCTTTTTAGAAGGTGTTTTATATAAGGGATAAGTTTAAAGGATTTGTAATGGGAGACAAACAAGTTAATTAAGCTTCAAATGAAACATATATTTCTTAAAGCTTCAAACTATGACATGGGCCCTGTAAAAGAAATTTTTGGCCTCCAAATGGAGTATGGTTAATCCCTTGGAGTGTAGTGATGTGTTTCAAGGCATTAACGTGGGCTTGTGATGAAAATAAGGCCATTAGGTCCTATATGCAGTGTTTAGGGACCAAGGACCATAAGCAAGGCCTCAAACCACAAAACATGCTCTAGGGATGTGTTTCTTAAGGCTTTGGTTATGATTAAGGGTGGAAAATAAGCTCCTTATGCCCTTAAGATATTTTGTGTTTAACAATAATTTGGGATTTCTTGGGAGGTCTTTTACACGAGCTATAGGTTTCAAAAATTTGACCATTGTAATGGGAGATAAAGAAAAGGTAATTAGTTTCCAAATGAAGCATCTAGGGCTCATGGGCAATTAATAAAGCTTGAAATCATCACATGGATCCTCTAAAGGGAATGTTTAGCCTCCAAATGGAGTATCGTTGATCCTATAATGCCTTGAGAGTAGGTTTGGGTTTCAAGGCCTTAACAATGGGCATGGGAAGGAAATAATGCCATTAGGCCTATATGAAGTGTTTAGGGACCAAGGACACCGGACAAGACCTCAAACCACAAAATATGCTCTAGGGATGTGTGTCTTAAGTATTTGGTCATGATTAAGGGAGGAAAATAAGATCCTTATGTCCTTGATGAAGCCTGCAAGTATAAATGGCCATAAATAATGCCATAAATCACATAACATGTCTTCTATAGGGAATCATTGTCCTTTGAGAAACATTTGGCTTCCATTATGATGTTTTGTGCAGTAGAGGTAGGTCTCAAAGCATTAACTATGGTTAGGGGAAAAATCCATGGAATTAGATCCGCTATGTTATGAAGATAAAATAGAAAATAAAATAATAATTAATAATTAACAATAGTTCAGGGTAATTAATGACACATTAATTAAAAATATGAGGACGTGACCCTCCATGTAAAATGGCCAATCCTATTTAAAGGGTGTCCTACTTATTTGCAAATCATCTAGCAATTACTATATTCTTACATTCATTTCTTTCTTTAACATGGAAGTCGAATATGGTTCTCTTGTCTAATACACTGAATACAATGTGACATTTGTATCAGAGCGGTTGCTCCTCCCCTGAGCTCGGTTCGAATCACCCCTCCACACATCGCTTCATTCAACTCTCATCCAATCCACTCACCCATTCACTATCATGTTGCACTCTTTCCTTCTCACCCTCCTCCCATCTCACCTCTTGACCCTCATCAATTATGGGTGATTCCATGAAGGTGGGTAACAATTTTTGGCCAAATTTGGCGATGAAAACCTGATTTTTTACTCATGTGGCTAGATAGAAGCCCTCGAAACCTATATATGCCATGTGAATTTCGACTTGTAGTAAAAAAACAAATTGTAGAATATTATGTTGGCTCCCTAATGATATTTTTTTTAAATATTCCGATGTCATTTAATGTGTGAAATTTGGCATTTAATGAACTGTGTGACCTTAAAAATTTGAAGAAGTTAATAAGTGGCTTGTGTCGAACCCCAATAATTCAATCTTACATTAATAATTTAAAAAACAAATATGAGCAAGATCTACACAAAATGCACTATGGTCTGCATATTTTTTTGTTAATTTATTTCACAATATACAATTATTTATTATTTTTTGAAAGTGACCGCATCTGATTTTAGCATCATTTTATACATGTGTGTCCATCCCATCTTTTTTTCACTGTTGTCAAAAATTGAAAAACCAAAGATACCCTTTTGAAGACGAGGCGTAGATGTGTGGGCTGTGCATTTTTAAGAAATTATTGGATGTGTACTTTTTACCCTGTGTAGTTTTCTTTCACTTGATTTGAAGTTGTTGTGAGGTTTTCTAAGTGTATGTTTTAGAACTAATTAAAAAAAAATCCCATACGAATTCCAAAACACATGCATGATACCTCAATGGATAGAGGATTCGATGATGAATCTATTGGTATGAACTCCACTCAGTTATCTGCCATGAATGGCAGGGTTTACACCCCTAGAAAACACAAAGAAACATTGATTTTCTTGTAAGAGGGATAATTCTCTATTTTCCAGGCCCTTGATCGAGTTATTGAGCTCGATCAAGGTATTAACATCCCTCGATCGATTTATTGAGCTCGATCGAGGTATTAACATCCCTCGATCGAGGTTTTAAATAAGCTCGATTGAGGTTTTATTAAACCCTCGATCGAGCTACCGTTTAAACCTCTTTTTATAATTTGTTTTGCACAAGGACCTTGATCGCGGCCTTAAAACCTCAATCGAGGTTTTTTTAAAACCTAGATCAAGGTCTTAAAACCTAGATCAAAGTTTTTTAAAACCAAGATCGAGGTTTTTTTAAAACCTAAATTGAGGTATTAAAACCTATATCGAGGTATTCTTAAAACCTAGATCGAGGTTTTGTTAAAACCTCGACCAAGGTGTTATAACCTCGATTGAGGGTTTAAAAATTGCTCGATCAAGGTACATTTTTGTGTTTTTTTCGAAAGCGTCTTGCCAAAAAGTGTAACCCAGCTCCATGGATGCACCCTTATGCATCACTCCTCTGCTGCAACTTTCCCTTGACCTCTCAACATTGTTACACATCCCTCAACCCGTTCAATCAAAACCCATTATCATACTCCACTCCCCAACTCATCCTCGCCCTCCTTCCTACTCACACCCCCGCGCATGCTCTTCATCCTTTTCCCATACACAATTCCTATACGTGCTCCTCCCTTGCTCCCACTAAAATTTTCCTCAAACTGCCACCTTCTCCATGCCCACACTCTCCCTCGACCACCTCTGCTCCTCTCTCTTCCATCATCTTCCTACTCGATGCTCCCCTCTCCCTTATCACTATGCCTCATCCTTCTCACCCCGACTCGCACTCAATGTGCGTCCTCTCCCCTGCATGTTGATCCCACACTCGGCCGCAGGATCCACAGTCTCTTAGAATTCCCCAAAACCAGTTTGCTTACTTAAATCATCACACAATTCTCATGAGATAAACACGATACACAGAGCAATGAGGATGATTATTATTGTGGTAAGATAGATACACATAATAGAGTACTTCACAATCAGATTACAGAAATTACAGACTCTTACTGCAGATTGCCTTCGGAGAGCGAAGGTCGGCACTGCGAAAACACATACATACCCTAGATCAAGCTTCTGATGAGATCTTATACCAAGATGGCAAGTCTCAGAGCATACGTGCTTGATTTACAGACTCGATACTATTAACGATCAGATCTGTTCTGATGCTTTCTTATACCAGATCGACAAGAAGCAGAGCATACTTAGCCTGATTACAGACATAAACAAAACTGACAGAACAGAGGTTCTGATGCTTTCATCTAGCATAAAGCCATGAAGCAGAGCATACTTCTCTTACTTACAGACTTAAACTAAGAAGTCGAGCGGACTACTTGCTCAAGACTCCAGACTCAGACTTGCAGAGCTCACTACTAGCTCAATGCGACTCGATGACCCAAATGACTCGATGCCCTCAAATGAGCCCGAGGGGTCTTATTTATACAAACTCAGTCGGTCACCCGGTGACAACGAACTGGCATTCACCGGTCAAAAATAGATCCGGTTACCAAAACCTACACTAACAGGTCAGAACCGAATCATCCGGGGCGACAAGTGGGGACAGCCACTATCGTTATCTCGTCCCTTAACTGGCCAGAGGCATTACGGGGACCCAAAATCTTCTGTCATGGCCGACAGACTCTCGACATAGTACAAAGTGGAGCAATAACTGGCCCACGTCAGTTTATTCTCTATACTATTACAAAGACGAGCATTAATCCGGCCATCATCGAAAACAGTGTCAGGCAAACCTGGCTGACTCAGGATTTAGAGGGTCCACCACGTCTTTCAACCCCAGCCGTCTCTTCCTTGGAGCATGAGATCTAATTCAGAGTCATCAAATTCATACTCGTGATGCCCAAATAGTATATCTTCATCTAATTCTCTGTAAGGCACAGGAGATGGAGGTGGATACAAGAACTGGCCGAAACATCGTTCAATGTCTAAACTTTTGAATAGTGGGTTCGGCTCACATATAAATTCTCCTCTGAAATGAGAGGTAACTTTATAGTCCAGTGGGATTTCTCTGGTAGTAACTCTGGACTCTATATGCGCACCAACAGCGGATCTTCTGATAAAATTTTGCTGGACATAGATCTGATTTCCAAGTGGATCATAGGTTCCACCTTCATGGATGAGTTTGAATTTAAACCACTGGAAGTTCTGGTGAGAAACTTCAAGATCGGCCTTCAGGTGCAAAATGAAGTTTGCACGCCGATTTTCCCAATCATTTCTTGGACAGAAGGTATCCAAGAAAACATCAGTCCACCCAGACCAGGTTTGGTTGAATGCTAAATCAGCAGGGTCTGTACAGATGATAATGCTGCCTCGTTCTCTGCAGTATTGGAGAATCAAGTTGTAGGATGTCCAGGTTAGACGTCCATCACACAGATCAACATATTTTTCTCCATTCTTATCCTCACCTATCCATAGTTCTCTGCAATTAGAAATCTTAGGATATGCATCTGAGAAGCTCTGGAATGCTTCTTTTTCCCATCGCTCTAGGATCTGCAACTTGCATGGCGATGTCTGGATATTCTGAACTAAGGTGTGCTGCAGAAATCTCTTTGCTTCATCTACTGAAGCATACTCCAAAGAGTCAATTCGAACATCTTTGGGGAAGGTATTGTCCCAAGGCAAGATGAACAATCCTTCTTTCTTAGCCAGTTCTTCAGCCATCTTCAGTGCTCTGGCGATTTCTTCTTCTGCTGCAACAATGGCGGCAGTGGTAGGCTGGCTATCACGGCTGTAGAGGCGATCATATACTTATTTTCTCATCTAGGCCTCTGTCATAGGAGCTTTTCCTTTTGCAGGATCCCTGGGGGGATCATTCTGGTCATCACCTGCTCCTGAACTACTACTTCCGGCACTGAACATCTTCAAGGCCTTCGGCTTTGTCTTCTGGGATGATTCCCTGGTTAACATGTCAGCCAAGCAATTCAAATATCCTGGCTTATAAACAATTTCATAATCAAAAGAACTTAACCAAGAAAACCATTTTAAAATTCTACTAGAGTTTTCAGCCATCAAACTCTCATTCTTAAATATGCCGGGCATGATCTTTAGGTCTGTTCGGATAATGAAATTCACAGGTTTTAAGAACAGTCTGAAGTGTTTCACAGTCTTCTTCACAGCCAAAATTTCTTTATGGCTTGACGGGTACTTGAGCTCAGCTCCTTTGAACGCACCAGACCCGTAGCCACATATATTTTCTTTACCATTAATGGCTTCTAACAGGACACCACCCCATGTAGATGAAGAGGCATCTGTCTCTATAATCAGCTGGCCATTACCAGTAGGTAAAGATAGAGCAGGCAGTTTCATAACTTTCAGCTTTATTTCCCGAACTGCATCTGTCATTTCTGCAGACCATTTTGGAGGATTCTTTCTGAGTCTCTACTGCAAAAATTTGATATCTTTGGCCTGACCTTTGTAAAAGGGCCGAATGTAATTCAGAGATCCCAAGAATATCTGCAACTGTGTCTTGTCCAATATTTCATCAGGAAACTTATCAAATCCCGACAAGACATGAATCTGAAAGATTATCTGTCCAGATCTAATCTCGAAACCTAAGAATTCAATCTTAGTCTTACCAATTTCCATCTTTGGCTCGGATAGAACTAATCCATGCTTATATACTAATTCGTAGAATTTCGGAAGATAACGGCGATATGACCGATCATTATGCTTCATTGTTTATGACAGCTAGACTGTGTAACCTGTCATAGGCACAACAATATTTTTGTTATATGCAGAAATTATTAATCTCTGCAGGAAAAGCTAATGATCCGACTTATTTGAAGCATTATCTGCGAATTTTCCCTGGACACGTTCCAGATGCAGTGGAAAAATACATGAAGGATAAAGGTTACAGCTATCAAGATCTATCCATTGCACAGCTTCATCAATACATCATGGAAACATGGCAGGAACATTGCCTGTCAAAAAGAGTGGAAAAAGATTTCAAACGGCATCAGGACATGTTCACACCGTCCTTTTGTAAAAATGTCTCCCAGATGCCTGATTGGGGTTGTGGTCCACACAACCGCAGACATTTACAGTCTTCCTGTAAGTGTCATGGTAAGAAAAGGCCAAAGGGTTTCCACACAAGTGAGCCGCGATATCATTATCCGGAAAAACCCTTACAATATAACAGAAAGCTGAGATATAAGCCCCAACCGCCTAAACCCGCTAAGTGGTATAAGCCTAGAAAATTTATCAAAAGGTGTTCTTCCTAGGCTACAGACAAGAATTGTTTCCTTTGTGGGAAACTGGGACATTGCGCTAGCAAATGCCCAAAGAAAAAGAGCAAGCCGAGACTTGCAGCTTTCTGCGATAATCTTGATTCTCGCATGTGGGATCACCAGGAAGAACATGAAGAACCTTCTGGTGAATATCTCTATCTTCTAGATGACACTAATTCAGAATCTCCTGATGAATCAAATGTTCCAGTTCAACCTGAGTTTAAATTTGCTCCCCATCCTCCATCGTCAGATTCCGAATCGGAAACAAATTTAGGGGGGTTCGAGGTACCTGATTTCGATTTCAGCCTTAATATGTTTAACGTTTGCATGTTTTCTTCTCCAGACAGACAGCAAGAATTGGAGAAACAAATAGCTTCCATAGATCTCAGAATTTCTAAGCTTGAGCCTTATCAGTTTCCTGAGCATAGCCATCTCAAGGAAAAGAAGAAGCAGTTAAAGACGCAGCTTGAAGCCTGCAAAAGAAAATAGAAATTAGAGTATGAAAGCTCTGTATCATACAGTCCTGCAGATCTGTACAAGAATTATCCTGAAGGACATAAAGAAAGACAGAGTTTCCGAAGAAGCCGAGAAGCAAAGCTGAGATTAGAGATCAGAGAAAGACAAGAAGAGCTGAGAGCACTTTGTAAGAAGATATAAGATTTAAAAAGCGAAGTCAAGGTAATTCAAATAGAAAGAGATCAATCATCGGACGATGATCTCAGCAAGCACTATGAGAGTGCACTAAATACTGAATGCATAGAAGAGAAGGAAGAAGAAACACCACAACAGTCTCCCCCTTCCTCTTCGCCTCCTCAACAATGCCTTATCAGTTTGTCTATGCTTTTAGGTCCGAAACTATTTATTCCTGTTACTTTCAAACCATGTGAATATAACCCGTATTCTCTTGCTTGTATGATAGACTCCGGTTGTCAGGTCAACCTAGCTTGTGGTTCAGCCCTTCCTAATTATTACTGGGAAAAGACTATTGATGGCGGAACAGCCATTAATGGAGCTCCCATTCGTCTACAGGCCAAAGCCGAAGTGACTGTAAATTTCCAGAACGTCTGTAGAATGATGACTGTATATAGGATGGATGACATGAGTGAAGATGTTGTTTTAGGTTCTAACTTTCTCCATCAAGTTAGCCCGTATTTTGTTAACCATCACAAGAAAACCTTCATCTATACATTCGATAACAAGTTTGTTAAATTTTCTTTGTCTTTCCAAGCTCCAACAGTTTGTCCTATTCCTGAGCGGTTACCTGTACAGTTACCAAACACTGCTCAGCTCATGAAAATGGAGCGTAGTCTAGTCTTCTCAGAATTGCACGGTGAGAAAGCTCTTAAGGAGATTTCTGAGAAGCTGCGTAAAGATTGTTGCTCAGATAGTCCGAATGCCTTCTGGACTAGGGAACAATACTTTGTCTCGTTTCCCTATGACCCTACAAAAGAGATCAAACCAATGAAAGCTTCTGCAACTTTGATGTCACCATCAGAGGTTAAGTTTTGTGATGAAGAAAGGACGAACAAGAGGATTCAAACCTAAACAGATGGCTCCTAAATGTGCATATTTATGTCCTTTATTTCAAGCCCAATCTATTTGTGATTTATCCAACAGATTGATATGTACAGGGTCTTGAGAATCAATAAACAGAATGTCTACTGAGGATACTTTTATTTGACTACAGGTAAAATAATGCCAACCAGTTAATTTATACACTTCTCGAGGGAGAATCTCAGGTAGCTGCCAGTCTATTGACGGATTGGAGTTATCTATATGGATGATGGAAGAGTCGGAGGAGGTAGAACAATCTGCGAATGATGAGCGTCTCTCTGCAAGAGATACGACATCGTTCCCATCTTGCTGACAGTCTAATGATGTGTGTGTAGTAGCATCCATTGTGGGATCCATTATCTAGGGCTCGGTCACACTTTAGGTCTTTCAACGAGATTTATGGAGCCTCAATATTCACGGCTGTTACCCAAAACAACCTCTTATACACCCTAAGAATTGCCTACAATTACTCAATTGGGCATTTCCACCAATCTACGGGGAGTGTTACTCTTATACTTTTAATCAACAAGAATATGAAACAATGCAATATAGTGCAGTGACTTACTATTTAATTGCAGAATAACTGTTCCTCGGATCTACTGTTCCTTGGCTTTAAATAGTGCTATCTGGCTCTGATACCAACTCGGCCGCAGGATCTACAGTCTCTTAGAATTCCCCAAAACCAGTTTGCTTACTTAAATCATCACACAATTCTCATGAGATAAACACGATACACAGAGCAATGAGGATGATTATTATTGTGGTAAGATAGATACACATAACATAGTACTTCACAATCAGATTACAGAAATTACAGACTCTTACAGCAGATTGCCTTCGGAGAGCGAAGGTCAGAACTGCGAAAACACATACATACCCTATATCAAGCTTCTGATGAGATCTTATACCAAGATGGAAAGTATCAGAGCATACGTGCTTGATTTACAGACTCGATACTATTAACGATCAGATCTGTTCTGATGCTTTCTTATACCAGATCGGCAAGAAGCAGAGCATACTTAGCCTGATTACAGACATAAACAAAATTGACAGAACAGAGGTTCTGATGCTTTCATCTAGCACGAAGCCATGAAGCAGAGCATACTTCTCTTACTTATAGACTCAAAATAAGAAGTCGAGCAGACTACTTGCTCAAGACTCCAGACTCAGACTTCTAGAGCTCACTACTAGCTCAATGCGACTTGATGACCCAAATGACCAGATGCCCTCAAATGAGCCCGAGGGGTCTTATTTATACAAACTCAGTCGGTCACCCGGTGACAACGAACTGGCATTCACCAGTCAAAAATAGATCTGGTTACCAAAACCTACACTAACAGGTCAGAACCGAATCATCCGGGGCGACAAGTGGGGACAGCCACTGTCGTTATCTCATCCCTTAACTGGCCAGAGGCATTACGGGGACCCAGAATCTTCTGTCATGGCCGACAGACTCTCGACATAGTACAAAGTGGAGCAATAACTGACCCACGTCAGTTTATTCTCTATACTATTACAAAGACGAGCATTAATCCGGCCGTCGTCAAAAACAGTGTCAAGCAAACCTGGCTGACTCAGGCTTCAGAGGGTCCACCACGTCTTTCAATCCCAGTTGTCTCTTCCTTGGAGCATGAGATCTAATTCAGATTCATACTCGTGATGCCCAAATAGTATATCTTCATCTAATTCTCTGTAAGGCACAGGAGATGGAGGTGGATACAGGAACTTGCCGAAACATCATTCAATGTCTGAACCTTTGAATAGTGGGTTCGGTTCACATATAAATTCTCCTCTGAAATGAGAGGTAACTTTATAGTCCAGTGGGATTTTTCTGGTAGTAACTCTGGACTCTATATGTGCACCAACAACGGATCTTCTGATAAACTTTTGCTGGACATAGATCCGATTTCCAAGTGGCTCATAGTTGCGACCTCCATCATGCCCCCCTCCTCACACTTCATCCAGTCATCGCCTTCCTTATCCATGTAAAACCTAAATAAACATTAAAACAAAATAATTGTAATATAATAATAAATAATATTATTCTTAGTAGTGGCAATAATAATAATAATAGTGATAATGGTAGTTGTCCCTTTTATTCCATTTCAAACTGTATAATAAAAATAAAAATTCATTATATAATATTATTATTTGAATAATTATTATAACTACAATTTTTTTTTTCATTAAAGATAATAAATTGTGTCTCATTTCACTCCACAAGTCAAAATAGCATCCAAATACACACCTCTGCATACAAGGACCAAGACCATAGTGGAATTAAAAGACCAAATCAAGAAATTAGAGAAGGACACCAAGGCGCTCGTCACCAACCAAAAACGTTGGAAGGAAGAAATGAAAAATAATAATGTAGTGCTCAAGAAAGAAATGAAAGATGAAGTTGTTCTAGTATTAGAAAGAAGGTTTGATAAAAAATTGGATGTCATGAATGACAAACAAAATGACTTGGATGCCAAAATGAGTACCATGACACAAGACATGAACACCATTTCATAGAACTTGAGCACCATGATGTAGAACCATAATACATTAATGGGAGTGTTACAAAATCTAATACCTTCTACAAACCATGGCAGTAGTTGAGACATGTTCGATGTCTCATCTCACATTTCCATACAGGAAACACTCATCAAGAATAAAAAATAATTGGAAAAAGAAATAAAGAGTAACAATGTAACGCTTAAAAAAGAGTTTGAAACAAAAGTACTTCCATATATGGAGGCATTATTAATTGGAAAAATTGGCGTTATCATTAAGATAGTAGAGAAGGAAAAGGATAAAAATCACTGCAAACAATGAAGCAATTCAAATATGTTAGTTACATCATCTAGTACCTGCGAGCCACTATCAAACCATAAAGCAAAAAGAAACCAATATCATCCTTACATAGTGTACCCACCTAAGGAAAAAATATAGTTGTCCAAATACAATGGCTGTGAAGACCAATGTGTTTCCTATCTAAACAAAGTGGAGGAGTCCTTCGACATATACAACATGACATCTCATGAAGAGAAGCCAAAATATGAGTCAATGCATATGGAAGGGTATGCTTATAACTGGTACATGTGGTGGAAGGGAGATAGTTTTTTCTATGCCTGGAACTTGTTCAAAATTTAAAATTGAAAATATGAGGACATGACCATTAATGTAAAATGTCCAATCTTATTTAAAAGGTCACCTACTCATTTGTAAATCATCCAACAATTATTATATTCATACATTTATTTCTTCAAATCGAAGTCGAATACACTTCATGAATTCAAACAAACAACCAGATATGGTTGTGACCTCTAAAGCTTCTTTGGCTAATAGGACATGATCAAGGCATTAAACTACAACATGGGAACTCTAAAATGGGTATTTACATGAGAGTAGTATAGTTGTGTCATTAGGATTTTTTAAGCAGTAGGGATGGCTCTCTGGGATTTGATCATGATTGGGGAAGTAATGATATTACCAGGACTTGATGAGGAAGGAAAAATAATCTTGGAGACTGAATAAATTACTGAAATATGAATTAGAAAGCTTTGAAATCAATCAATTTCAAAGTATCTTATTAAATGGAATAACTTACCCACGGCATATTCAACATGGGAATATGAGTCCTTTATACATCCACATCCAGAACTACTTGAGCGTTGAGGACAACACTTTTTCAAGGGGAGGGGCATGTAAGCCCTTAATGATGACACATTGCACCATATAGTTTGGCGCATTACTCCCTATATTTTGGTGCATTACATATTATTTGTGTTGACTTGGGCCTATTAGTGGGTCTATTAGTTGTTATTGTACACCTTTATCTCCTATATATAGGAAGGATATATTCACATTTTAGTGATCATAGTATCTTATCTTGTCTTGTGTACTCAATAAATTGTGTAAGAAGGTTCCTCCATCGAAGAGGATTGGTATTTATCTCTATTATTCATTGTTAAGGCGTGGATTACTCTCTTACTATCTATTTCTACTCTTTTTATGCTATTTTTGGGATTTGGTTGCATAAAATTTAACAACTAAAAGAGGATCCTAGTTCATCATATAAATTTTTGTGGAATAATGATTCACTATAATATCAATATCAGCTATATTTATGTAGTAATTCCCAACTCAAATTTTTTGAATCACACACATCTCCTATAGGAGGAAATTTAGGGTTCTTGAAAACTTACCATAGGAGCAAGAACGAATATTTTTAGGAAGTCTTAAAACTGATGTTCAAATTTTTCTAGAATAATGCTTGTTTTTCCAATAGTATTAGGGAGAGATAATCAACACCCAATGACTTCTAAAACCATTAACCATACCATGTGATTATTGGAAACAAGTCTCAATGAATTTTATTATAGGTCCACCAAATTATGGAGGATAAAATGTCATTATGGAAGTGATGGATCAACTCACAAACTATTCCCAATTATTATATCATTCTCATCCTTTTAAAGCATGAAAAATAGTTGCAACATTCAAGAAAATTGTTCATAAGATACATGGAATCCTCAAGATTATTGCAAGTGATAGATGGACCTAATTTTCATTGGTAATTTTTAGAATCAAATATTTTCTTGTTTTGGTATTCAATTTGGTCACATCCCCCCTTATCATCCCCAATCTAATGGAAAAACTAAGATTGTGAATAAATGTCTAGAAGGGCATTTTTTGTGCTTTGCATTTGTTAAACAAACATGATGGTTTGAGCAGTATTCCTTGGGAAAATGATGGTACAACATGTTCTTTCATACTCCATTAAAGATGTCCCCATTTAGAGCACTTTATTTCTATCGTATTTCATGAATTGCATCATCCTTGAAAAGGACATAAAACGTTCAAGCAATAAAGGATCACACAGAGCAGTAATAATAGGTTCTACAACTATTGAAATACAACTTGGTTGTAATAGAAAATAGGATGAAAAAAAAAGCATATCAACATCACAGTGGAAGGAAATATGAAGTGGGGGATTGGGTATTTTGATCAAGACTACAATCATATCAATATCTCATGTCTGATAAACATCAAAAGTATGACAGTAAATTAGCACCTAATTAGTAGGAACCTATAAGTTGTTGGACAAGAATGGAAGTATGGATTAAAAATTGGAGTTGCATCCATCTTCATGTGTACATCCATGATTCCATGTTCTTAGTGTTAAAATATAGTTGAATACAATTTAATTCCAATTCATATTATTTTTTACCATAGGTTGATGAACGAAGGAAAATTATATTAGAACCTAAAGCACCTTCAAACACAGATAAAACAGCTATAATATTGAGAAATCACTGAGTACCTACTCAAGTGGAAGAAACCTTCAATATAACAGGTGGTATGGGAACACAATTTTTTTATCTAGAAACATACACAACCAATCAAATGTTGTGGAAAACACTTGTTTCGAGGGAAGGAGCATGTTAACCCTTATATATTGAGTTATTATTAATCATGTGTTATATTAGTGTTGTCTTTTTTGGTCATCTAGAACTTTTAATTATAATTTTACCCTTTCTCCTACTATATACAAAGAGACCTATTTTTAGAGATTATATCATCTTGTGTATTTGATATATTGTAAAAAGAGGTTACTTGAACATGCTTCTTATCCATTCTCTTTATTTCATTATCCAGACATGGAATTACTTATTTTTTTATGTTTTTTTTATTATAATTTTGACCATAACATATGCGCAATGCAATCTCAATTATTTCATGGCCCATATACAAATGATGCTTGAAAGTACTTGTTTAACTATGTAAAATCATTACTAGCAAAATAATTTTTTGATTGGCGCTAGAATAAAATGTAGGCTTATAATGTTTTACATTTCCCTACACATTGTAATGTAGTAGAGACCAAATTAAAGGCTATTTATATAAGAGCATAATTACATTTTAAGAGAAATAAAAGTTTTTTTTATAGGAAAAATGAGTTGGATAAAAGGTAGACATTAATTTATTCAATTAGTGCACCATAGAAATTCTACAAATGCATATTTAATTCATGGCATCGTTATGTTTATTTTCATTTCTAGATTATGTTGTAAACGACTTATGTCTATTTTTAAACATTAATTTCAACTATCAATAACATAATCCATGAATGCATTACGCAAGGTGTGATGAAAGTGAAGCTTGTGGGTTACATGTTGTTGTGCAATGTATTGTTAAGTACAAAAGTCAGGTTAGTTTGCAAATCTTCCATGGAAACCTAGAGGAAATTGAATCGATCTTTTTCCTCCTCTTGTTTGATGATAATAGTGCTCATTATGATATATAAAAGGAATAGGTTTTACATTATTTGATAAATATTATTTTTATATTCTCTTTTAAGTTGTATGATTAACTGATTTTTTTCATTCCTTTCTTCTTTAGGGTTTTGTCATTTCTTCTCACTGCTTTTCAATACTCATTTTTCTATGACTTTTATACACTAGAAGATGGTATTAAGAAATTAGAAATTCAATCGTTGGGTTAGCCTGAAACCTACATATTTGCCAAATACATGGAGTGCACATTACAATTTGTGACCTTATACATTTGTCCAACAACCCAAAAATTAAACTTGAGCAAACTTTTTTCCCATTTGTACTTAGAAATTTTTTTAAATGTTAAATGTTTGGAGGAACTTCCTTTTAATATTATGTATTTTCTTTTCATGATTTTATTTTTCCTTTATTCACAATTTCTCTAGGAGTCTCAACACTCAAGCTATAATTATGTCCTTTTTCGTATTCCTCTATTTGCGCCTACTATAATAGTAAGTGTTATGGATTCATATTTTCTACCTCTAAGTCATGATTTTGTTTTTGCAATAGTTTATGTTAGGTCCATTTGATAGAAAATGTGTGTCCAATATAGTTCTTATAGCCTAATTCTTCAAATTAAAATATTCTTCTTTTAAAAGTCAATTTGAAAATCTGAAAACATCTCATATTATGACACAAGATTCTAGTTCTCATTAGTGTAGTCTTCTAACCATTATGATGTCAACATTTGTAGATTATATCTGTATGTCTCAAAGATACCTAGGTAAATGGATTTTATTTTCATATAAACAAGTGGTTTTGGATATTTCCATTAAATAAAGTGCATCAATTATGTTGTTACTTGGTTTATGCACTTTCTTTTTCTTTGAGAACCCAACCTCCCCATGTATCTTTCTATTTATTTTTAGAGTTTGGAATCCATACTTCTAATCATAATTTTTATAGCACAAGTTTGAAATTCCTAAATGTCAATAGCACAAGGGAACATATAAACGCTCTAAATGTCAAATTACAAGAAGAAAGCATGTTATAAGGCTTCATTAAGAAAGAAAAATCTTAATTAAGGATTAAGGTTGTGAGTGTGTACTTAAGCACTAGAGAATCTAGATATCAATCTTGACTAATGAACATTAATTAATCTATGAATAAGATGACTTGATGTAGAAGTATCAACATTAAGATAGTAATATACAATTTCTTTTGATAATAAATATTTTTAAGCTCAATGTTAATTCCTAATGTATAGCTCTATGTGCATATATGTTGTTGTTAATTCCTAATGTATAGCTCTGCATGCATATATCTTAAATCTAGTTTTATTGATCGCTTTGTCCTTTAGGGATTTGTCACCATATGACTTATGTACACTGCAAAATCATGATAAAAATAACTTGTCACATATATAATATTGTACTTGAATTCAAATAATACAATATGACACTATATTGTTATTTCCTAAATTCAGCTCCAACTCCATCTCATTGGTGGCTATTTAAATTTCATTGCAAAAGGACTTCTATCTTTTCACAAAAGACAAATTTTAGTTCTTCACATTTTCATATATTTAAACTTAACGGCATGAAACATTGCAGCTAGACAACTCTTGATTTTAAAAATAGAGCAAAAATCCCTTTCCCATTTCCATGTAAATTAAATGTTTAATATATTTAATCATTGTGGCTCACCCTAAAGAAATGGAACCATTTATTAAGTCAAAATTAAACTGTAAAAGTATAATTTATAATTAAGCGAGGAAAGAGTACACATAATAACACTTTTCTCAACCACATGACCTAAACTGAATTAAAAATATATAAAATAAATTTATTACAACATTATAATATAGATTTTATAACATATTAGTTAAATACAACATTCACTTTATAAATAACAATTTCCACCACAAGCTCCAACAACTAGTTTAGTATGTTGGATCCCACTTGACAAGCTATTTCTAAGCCAGAGGTCAATGGATCAACTACTAAAATTGTTGGGGTCAAGGATCCTTTGTAGGAGTAGTTGATTCCTCAAGGTATTTGGTGTTGCAAAGTGATGCCCCTTTGAATGCACCCCTAATCATTTTCGATGAAAAAAAACAAATTCCCCCATTCAAAAGAGAATGTAATAATTGCACTTATAAAAATACAAATTTGTAAAATCCTTTGTATTCAATATCATTTCATTTCAATACGGTTGGGATTGCGATCGAGAAGGGAATAAATCTGGGGAGATGCTCTGAGCGGGTTTTGGCAGAGAGCCAGGGTCGCAAACCCGCCGAGTTCCATGGCCGTCGTTTCAACTCAAGTACATGCCTCTGAAGGGCCCATCGGAGGAAATAACAATGTGGATGAAGAGAAGGATGAGCATGGCAAGGGGAGGAAGTCAGGTCAGGGGGGCTACCTTCCAAGGGCTCAAATGATATTGACAATCTAGATCCGATTGAACTTGATCCAAGGAAAGATTGAGACCTGGAAAGAAAAATCCCTAATCGAAAAATTTGTGGGTGTGTGGCCAAAGGAGAAAGATCTAGTGTGATGGATCCAGAGCACATGGAAGCCAAAATGCCACTATGATCTTTAGCTAGGATGAAAAGGTTTCTTCGCTATAATATTATTTAATTAGGAGGATTGAGATAGAGTCCTGGAGGGGAGCCCTTATTTCTTTTTTTCAGCCAATCTGTACCTCCACCTCTGGCAGGAGCGTTTTAACCCGAATTCGGAGGATCTAACAGTTTGCCTAGTTTGGATCAGATTGGTAGGGCTTCTAGGAGAGTACTGGGACATGGAAATCCCACGAGACATTGGCAACTCAATAAGCGAATTCGTAAAGGTAGTTGAGCAAATGTGGATCCAGAGGTACACAACATTTGCACGCATATGTGTTTACATGGATCTATCGAAGGATCTCTTGAAGGATGTTAGCCTGAACTGGGAATATGAGGAGTGGATTCAATAGATAGACTATGATCAATTGACCTTTCATTTCCCGATCTGCCATGAGTATGGTCATTTTGGGGGGAATTGCCCAAAAGGGACTCAGGAAGTGGTAACTCCAGAACGCGAGGGAGAGAAACAATCCAATGAAGGTTTTACCCAGGTAAAGAGCCGAAGAAGAGGTAAAAATAGTGGGGCACAGCGAAATCAGAAGGAATCATCAAAAAAATCTCTGGAGAGCAATAACCCCTTCCAAATCTTGGAGAAAGAGGGTGAGGGTATGGGAGAAAATGAGGGATGAAATATCACTTAGGAAATCCAGACAAAGAAAGCTAGGGAGGAAACTAAGGATAACAATATGCAGGATATTATGGAGGAAGAAAAGGTGAAAGAAATGGAGCTGGGAGACCTATATCTAGACGTGATAGAGAAATAATGTGAGAAGGAAGGAAAGGGTTATGTCCCTCGGGAACATATCGAACTTCTTCATAAGGCTATCATCAATTCCAAAGTGAGACGAGAGCTGGGGATAAGCGTTGAACCCCAGAAAGGAAGTAAGAGGAAATCCCCGAAGGAAGAAAAAAAAAGAGGAAGGAAGTCAAACAAGCAGAGAATTGCAGAAATAGGAGTGAGTTTGATCGAATCAGGTCAGTACCCGACAATCCAGGAGGCCTTATCTGAAGTAAGTAAAGATACCCAATGAAGATAATATCATGGAATATTAGGGGGTCTAATCACCCAAGGAAGATCAAGACCCTAGCTAGGAAAATGAAACAGGAAAAACCAGATCTTCTTTTTCTGCAAGAAACCAAGTGTAGCTTTGAATCCTTAATGTGAATTAGCCAATGAATATGGAAGGGTAGCAGTTTAATGGCAACAGATGCTGAAGGAATGGGGAGGGGGGGGGGAATTTCCATCCTATGGCAGCCTAATTTTGTTTTCCTCTCAGATTGGAGAGCTAGTCGGTTCTCCCTAATGGTGGATTTCAAGATCTTAGGATCTGGTATAACTAGGATGATTGCCAATATATATGGTCCCAACGCCTTCTCCCAGAAACATGATTTTATCCATCACCTAAGGTGGCTAGATTCCCTGGCGAAGGAAGGGAGATGGATAGTAGGAGGAGATTTTAACTTAATCACTACCCTCAGGGAAAATAAAAGGGGGAGAACAGTATTGGAAAAATACCAGGAGGGATTCACGGAGATTCTAGCCCAAAGCTCCCTAGTAGATCTAGAGACCGGAGATGGGTGGTTCACATGGAACAATAGGAGGGGAGGGACCACCTTGTCACCTCTAGGCTGGACAGATTCCTGGTGTTAGAAAATATCACGAGGGGTTCAGGAGAGATCTGGACAAATGTTCTCCCAGCTGCCGGCTTAGATCATTGGCCAATTTGCCTCAACTGTTATTTTATGAATGCCTTCCTACTCAAGACTTTCCACTTTGAGTAGTTTTGGTTGGAGCACAAGGAATTTAAAGGACTGGTTCACCAGTGGTGGCAGGAGTTGGATATCATAGGAGGTACTAGAATGTACAATTTTTAGCAGAAGCTTAAGGCTCTCAAAGCTAAGATCCGCACGTGGAAGAAGGAGGACTTTGGTAATATTTTTTCTGACAATAAAAGGCTCATCCAGGACATTGCCCTTCTCCAGAAAAATGAATGGACCTGGGATGGGACGTGGGGATGAAAGAAAAATAAAAATAACTCCTCACCCAGCTGGAATCTAGGGAGAGACAGGAGGACATTTTCTGGAAGTAGAAATCTCAGATCAAATGGCTGTAGGAGGGGGAGAAGAATACTAGATTCTTCCACAATTTGGTGGTTCATAACAGATTGGGCACAAAGATCCATAGAATCAAGAGGGCTGATAGGACCCAGGTAGAAACTAGGGAAGAGGTTGAGGAGGAACTATCGAGCTACTTCAAGGGAATAATGACCGAGGATAATAACTCAAGGGAGCAGGAAATACCTCAAATCATTGATCTGATTCCCAGGTCTGTTTCTAGGGAGGATAATGAGAATTTGAACAAACCCATTTCCATGCAGGAGGTTGAGGAAGCCTTGGGCCAGATGGCCCAGGGGAAGGCCCCTGGCCCGGATGGATTCACCACTAACTTCTTTCACTTATTTTGGGAAATGATTAAAGAGGAATTTTAGGCCATCGTGGAGGAATCTAGGAGCAAGCGAGGGGTGCTCAAGGATTTTAATGCGACCTTACTTTCTTTAATCCCCAAGGGAGAAGGGTTGGATTCGTGAGATAAATTCAGGCTGATAGCTCTTTGCAATGTGATCTACAAGATAATTACAAAAGTGATCGCAAATCACCTAAAACCTCTCCTCCCAGGGTGGATTAGTCCAAAGTTGTTGGGTTTTGTGGAAGGTAGATAGATCCTGAATGGCATCATAGCATTCCCTGAGGTCACCCACTCTCTGAAATGCACTAATCTCCCTAGAATTCTCATCAAACTGGACATTGCCAAGGCCTACGACAAGCTCATCTGGAAATATCTGGGGGCAATTTTGAAGGGTCATGGCTTCAGTCCAGAATGGGTAGAATGGGTGATGGCCTTGGTCTTCTCTCCTTTCTATTCCATCCTTTTGAATGGATCCCCATCTAGGCTATTTCCCCCCACAAGGGGAATTAGACAAGGGGATCTTCTCTACCCGTTCCTCTTCATTCTGGCTTTTGAAGGGTCAAGCAAGCTTATCCAAACACAAGCAGAAGCTGACAGGATTAGGGGTCTGGTGATTCACGAAGATATGGAAAAACAGACTCATCAGCAGTTTGTGGATGATATGGTGCTAATGGGGCACTCTTCAATCCAAGAGGCCCACGCCTTCAAATCGAGTCTGTTGCTCTTTTCTAAGGCGTCAGGAATGGATGTCAATGTCGAAAATTCTCAGGTATTTTTATTTAACATTCCCGCCATCACTCAGAGAAACATTGGTAGGATTATGGGTTTCCTCAAGGGGATCATGCCCTCCAAATACCTAGGGGTTCCCCTAGGGAAGGGAACTATTTGAAAGGTGTCTTGGAAATATATTCTAGATAGGATTAAAGCTAGATTGGAAAATTGGACTCTTAAACCCATGAATTTTCCAAGTAGATTAGTCTTGGTCAAGTCGGTCCTCTAGGCCATGCCTATGTATCTTTTTCAGTTCTCTCAGCTCCTAAGTCTATCCTTCAAGACATTTGAAGCAATCACAGTAATTTCTTGTGGGAGGGAAGGGAATCCAAGTCCAAATTCTTGCTGGTCAGCTAGGAGCAGGTGTGCAGCCTTAAGGAGAGAGGAGGCCTCGGCCTTTGTGACCTTGAAATCATGGGAGAAATTCAGGGAGCTAAGATAAGGTGGCAGCGATGTAAATATTCGTAGGAACCATGGGAGAAAATATGGCACATAAAATATGCAAGAGATAGACCTAAGTCCCAGTTGATAAGATATAATGCGATCCCATAGGGATCTCTCATTTGGAAAAAAGCACTAGCGGGGTGAAAAATAATTTAGGAGCATAGCTTCTGGGAGATTAAAGCAGGGAACTTAACCCACTTCTGGGATGATTCATGGAACTAGTTTCCCAAACTAGGGAATGATCCTCGATGGTGGCACATTAGAGCTAGAGGCTTGGAGGAAGGCAGAACAAAATTCAGTCAATACTGGGAGATGGCGGCCTAGGAATACCAGCGCCAATGGGTGGCCCCAGTTAGAGGAGATGAAGATGTCCCAGAGGTAGATATCAGAGCCTTGATGGGTGAGCTCCAGAAGTGTTGCATCCTGCTTAAATAAGGGGACGATGTCCTTCGCTAGGGCTACTCCCAAAAAGGAACTTTTAGCATTAAGGAAGCCTAAAATATCAAAATTAGAATCCAAGACAAGGAAGACGAGATCTGGGGGAAAATATGGCAAACCAACACATGGCCAAAAGTGGCCACCTTCTGCTAGTTAGTGGTCAAACGCAGGATTCTAATGGGGGAGAATTTAAGTCCCATCTTGGTGTGTTCTCTGCTCCTTCTAGGAGGAGAGCATGAATCATCTACTAGACTCTTTCCCCTTCACCTCAGACCTTTGGGATAGAGAAGCTCAATAATTATGGAAAAGCAACAGAAGTAGAGGGGATCCAGGCCAAACCCTAAAAGAATGTCACCCAAAGACTTACAAAAGTAATATTGTACACACCTTATGGAAAGCTTTTCCAGGCAACGTCAAGTGGGTAGTCTAGAAGGAATGCAATGGAAGAATATTCTGTGAAAATCTCCATTCCTTAGAGGAAGTTTGGAAGACCCTGACTTCAAACCTTTTGGAGACCATCCGCAGGATGCAGTGGAGTGAGGACGAAATTTCTTTTCCAGGTCTCGAGAAGAGAATAGTGGAGGATTAGGGATTGAACAAGGCAATGTTGGATGGTCTTCATGAGAGGATCAATACCTACAGAATCTCAAGCATAAATACATGGTCCCCCCCCCTCGGCAGGTATACAAGCTAAATTTTGATGGTGCTGCTAGGGGCAACCTAGGAGCAGCAGGCTTTGGGGCAACCTGCAGAAATTCAGAGGGAGAAATATTGCATATCTTCTTTGGATCGATTGGGGAAGACACTAACAATTCACTAGAATTGGAAGGCATGCTCCAAGAGGTTAAGATAGTCATCAGGGAAGGATAACTACCTACAATGGTGGAAAGTGACTCTCTCATCCTCGTTCAGATGGCCAAGCATCTAAGCCATGGGAGATTAACAGAAAAGGTGTCATCAAATTGGTGCCTAGCCAGTAGACTAGAAGTTCTTCTTGGCCTTATCCTATCCCATCCAGCATTGTCCTTTCACCATGTGAGATGGGACGTGAAAAAGGTGGCAAATTTGTTGGCGAATGCTGGGGCCAAGGAAAGGGGGCCCGTAGGTTGGGTAGGCTGGAGGACTTTGAGGTGGAACAATGGATGCCCAGATGGCGCCAGCTAGCAATTCTGGATGCAGGTAGTGGAGGACAGGTGATGGAGGCTATGATGGAAGATCGAGATAGGGACAGAAGGCATAATGAATTGGCTAGGGATCCGGCTGAGCAACATGCATAGACATGCATCTCAAGATTATGGTAATCCAAGACAACCCTTCAAACATTAACCCAGAGTATTTTGGTAGGCTTGATAAGAGTGATGGCATAGTTTTTTTGCAGGATGGTGATCTAGGAGTGATGATGGGAATGATGATGCAAATCATGCCAATTACAGATGTGCGTTATAACAGGATATGGGAGATCAGAATCCCATACAAAACTATTATCATGGACATTCTCCTCCATTTTATTAATCTCGGGGTGAGTTCTTGGCTCCTCATCTATGCACTTAAGGTTGAGAGAATCAGGTTGAGCAGCTTACGGAAGGTTGGATGCTTGAGAAACTTGAATAGCAAGTGTGCTTGAGGGGGGAGAGTGAGGAGGAAAATGGCTCCAGCAAGGGTTGGTCTTGGGAGGAAGAGTGCGAGCAACATGGAAACCAAGCGCTAGGTTAAGGGGAAGATCAAGACCCATGGTGGCACGAGAACGGTCACTCGGGCTCAACTGCATGCTCAGGCAATGGCAGAATTCTTTAAGGACCAAATCCCACTAGTGGTGCATCAAGCCACGGAGGGGATTGAGAACGATTTGTTGGAGCAATTCTCGTCGATGCCCATTGAGATGGTGCAGGAGGAGGTTGAAGGATGGATCATAGATCCAGGCTCAACAGTGGGGAGGGCCTCGACCCATGATCACCTTGTCATGTTGTATTGGGTTTTAATGAACCTGGTAACCCATGTGGCCATGAATATTGAAGCAAAAGTGGAGGAGATGTTGGAAAAAAAGGAAGGGGACTTGGAGCCATCCAGAGCACAAAAGGAGAACAACGAAGAGTGTCAGTCCATGAGCAAAAAGATTGATTCCCTTAGTGTGGATTGCAAGCTGATGCACCTCAAAGTGGACCAGATTGCTTCGCATGCAGGCATATCTCTGTACAACCCTGTTTTGGAGTAGCGAGTGGATGGAGGCCTCAATTGTTGGTTGGAAGGTTGTCACCACGGCTGTGTCACCATCATGCCCCCGTAGAGGGGAATCCCTTCGGCGCAGCATATGGGGTGCCCATGGCATGACCACTACTTTGGCCTTGGGCGGCAGGCCTTGCCTTAGTTTTCTATGGGTGTTTGTTTTCAGGCTTTATCTCCTATGTTAATATGTTTGGCTATTAGTTTCAGATAGGTTTAGTTAGGTTGGACTTTTGTAGCTATGTTTGTAACCTAGGGATTGAACCTTGCACAATCAGGGATCTCCCTCTTTTGGGTTGGGAAGGTTTATGGTCTGATTAGATGTAGTAGGGGCAAGGCTGGGGAAGGCATGGGCAGTAGCAGCCTAGTTTTGTGTTTCACCATGTAAAGCGGTTTTTCTGGAGGAATACAATGCTTTTATTTACAAAAAAAAATATCATTTCATTTCAATACATAAATATAATTTCAAAAAGTAATTAATGTATTTTCCATTACCACAAAGACATGTCAGAAACTACAAAACTGAAACATTACAACAAATAAATAAGATATGGCTTGAAGATGTCACTGACATTTTTCATCAACAACCATATGTAATACAAATATATAGAAAACTGAGATAGTATAACCAACAATGGGGATTCAATATTACTTCAAGGAAACATTGTTGATGGAAATATTAGAAAAGAAAATTTGTAAATATAAAAAATGTAATTCTAGTAGTATATGTTCCCAATTTTGCAATTTTTATATGTTTAATAATAAAACTATGTTTGGGTGATTCCATGAAGATGGGTAACACTTTTTGGCCAAATTTGGCGATGAAAACCTGATTTTTTACTCATGTGCTAGATAGAAGCCCTCAAAACACA
>LPNX010573831.1:136030-166504 GCA_001517045.1 Pseudotsuga menziesii
ATCCCAGGGAGGAATAGAACATGACGATTGAGATAAAAATAAGTGTTAAATTTAGAGTCATATCACATTTAATTGTAGTTTTTTTTAAATTAAAAATTATATACGAAGGAGCAAAGTATTTTTGGTACCTTTAGAGAGATGAAAATGTGAGCATGAAAAAAAAATATGACCTCATTTCCTTTGGTTATATCAATGTCCATTGTTTACTCTTCCAATTTCTTTTTCTATGATCATTGATGTGCCTCAAGGAGTCAACCATAAACAACTCAACATAGAAAACATGGCATAAAAATATAAATAGTTGGGCATAAAAATAGTTTGGTATGTACCTCGACCGAGTTAATAGCTCGGTCTAGGTATTTATCAACACTCGGTCGAGGTTTTAATACCACGACCGAGGGTTAATAAATACCTCGGTCAAGGGCTTGATAAAACCTCGGTCGAGGTATTAATAGCTCGGTCGAGGTTTTATCAAGCCCTCGGCCGAGGTGCATTTTTTCGTTTTTGCCCAAATACGCTTGCCAAAAAGTGTTACCCACGTCCGCGGATTCACCCGTTTCAATACTACTTTATTAAATATTAACTGAAATATAGAAATAAACAATTATGAAAGTTATCGAAGAAAATTTATGTTGATGTAGATGCAACAAAGTGTCACATAGAAACGATCATTTCAACCGATCAAGAGTGGTCTACTATGCATATGTAACGAACCAATCAAGAAAAGAAACCAAATATGTTGTGAAGTGCCTCCAAAACTAAAAAAGTAAAACAACCATTTCCATGAATTCGGTCACGTGATGTGGACCTGGACTCAATCCAGCCGAGTAGGATAAAAGAAAACTAAAACGCCCACTTTTCCAATGAATTTTTTATTAAAACTAGTGAAAGTTGTTCTTGTAAATTGTTATTTTTGTAATTTTGCAATTTCTGCAATTATGATTTCGTAATAACCAATTTTAAAACTACCCAAATCATCGAAATTTCCTTTTAACCAATCCAAATTGTAATTTCTGCAAAAATTGCTCTGCCAGATTCTTGTAGATTGTGGGCATTTTGGTTAGTGGTTATAGTGCTCCCATTTCACCTATGTTTCTTCTTTTTCTCATGGTGGTCACTGGAAGGAATCTAGAAATGGAATATCAGGAAAAAACTATCAAGATCCATCGATGGAAGTATGAAATGGGAGTGGAAAATGTGGTGACATGGCATCTGACGTGTCACATCTCCCACCTAAAATTCCTCGAGACATACAGTACATTCCAAAGGAACGCGGTCTTGTGAACCGATATCAATGGGAATCGGTTGGAACGCATTTATAGAGGTTGGAGAAGTGTTGCAACTATTGCGTTGAACTTCATTCTTTCTATTTATATCTCTATCTCTATTTCTATTTCTATTTGTTTCAAATAATTTGGGTAAATATTAAGTAGTGTAAATATAATCCCATCAAGAATGCTGACTGTTAATTGGTTACAAGTCAGTCCCAAACATCTAGAAAATATCCAACTCCCTAATTGAGTTATATATAGGTACCATTAGGACTTTTTAGAGACCAGAGATGGCTTTTGGGACTTTGTCCCAAAATTAAGTTTCTAGGTCCTTGATCTTTAAAATAGGCCTCAAAGCACCAAACATACCTACCTCATTGGTATCTTCGTGGGATATGTGCATCATTAAAATATTTTATGTAATTAGCATGGACCTTGAGACGTTGATGATGGTCAATAAAAGAAAACAAGGGTCATATGATCAAAATTGTTCTTCCTGAGGATCATAAACTTTAGTCTTTGAATGAGATATGGGAACCTTTAGAATGTTTTAGAAAAAATGGATGGATGTAGACACCTTAACCATGGTCATGGGATAAAAGAAATATTATCATGATTTATTTGAATTTTTTAAGGATCATGATCCATGAACAACTTTTCAAACCACTATAAATTCCCTTTAGAGGGGATATTTGATCTATTATTGAGATATGTGTGCCATTACAAGATTTTTTGTAGGAATGGTAGGTCTCTAAGTCTTGAACCTAATAAGAAACACAAATAAAGGGGATCAAATTTAAATAAATATTTTTAATAATTTGGTCCATGAACATGTATGGAAAGCCCCACATAGGCCATTAACAAAGGATTGTTGATATCCAAGAGGGATATGGGAATCTTTAGGAAGTTTCTCACACTAGGGAACAATCCTACAGTCTTGACCATGGTTAAGAAGGGAAATAAAGCTAGATGACCCAATTAAATAATTCATGGCTTATGGGATAAATAGAAGTGTAAAAACATTCTACCCACCCTTTAGAGGGTAAATTTAGCTACCAAGTATGAGACATACACCATTGGGAGATTTTTTTCAGTAGGGATAGGTCTCAAGGCCTTATCCATGGTCATGTGGGAGCCATTATGAGGTTTTCCAGCATATTATCCATGAGACCCTTCCCATGGTCCAACGATACAAACCAATGCCTTAGAGACTAAAATATAATTCTATCATTTATAGACCATGCATAGGGTCCAAAACCACCACACTATCCCTTTAAATGGAATATTTATCCCACAAGTATAATATGGACACCTTAAAAAAGTTTATCATGCTAGGGATGTTAGTTTTTCTCCATTGATTTCACTGGATCTTTATCTAAAACAATTACAAGCACAACAAGATATACAAGATGCATAAGATACACAAGACACTGACATTTTCATTGGGGAAACCATATAGGAGAAAACCCCGCAAACTTCCTCATAATATTTCTGTCACTAAGACAATATCACAAGATGGAAAAACCCAAGAACAAGATGTCTCATCTATCTCTCTCTCTCTTCCTCCTCGTCTTCTCTCTCCTAAACCGCACATGAGAGAGTGTGAGTATGTGTGTCAAATGAGGAGGGTTCCTCCCTATTTATATCCCTGAAGTGATTTGACCTAAAACATGACTGGGACGACCTCTTACCCTACCAGGTCCAACTTCACCTATGGAGACTCAATAATACACTTTATTATATTCATCTTGGGGGCCACTGCCCCGAATTACAAGAGAGGTTGTACCTCAAGGACCATATACAATAATGACATCATGAAAGGAGGGAAACATGTCTTTGATGGGGGTACAACAATATACAATAATAATATACATCAGAAGACCTTTAGAAGTTACAATTACAACAACATTCCCTATTAACTAGGAAGGTATTCTCTTGATACAGTCATCAACACATATGATCACATCATCGGTGACTGATTCATCATCGTTGTTGCTACCATAGTCCTCATCTTGTCCAATCTATCCATCAAAGGAAGTTTCCACAAAGGAAACCTTGTTTCATGTTGGGTGTAGGACTAGTCCTCATCTAGGTCTTCCACAAGAAATCCATTGCGTAGGTACAACCAAGGACCATTCATTACATTTCCCTTGCAATCACCTGTGTCTCCTACAGTCATATCATCCTATCTAGATCATCTCACCATCATACATAGAGCACAACCCAGATGCATATCATAGACTACATGTGTTCTACCAACATAGGAGCATGCCAGGATCTTTCACGTCACCATGAAAACTTGCATCTTCCACTACGCAAGAATCTCCTAGGAGCACACCAAATGCATTGCAAATTTCTATGGTCAAACCATATTCTACCAACATATGAGCATGCTAGGACATTTCCTATCACGTTCCTATCATGAATACAACCCTCATATTCCACTATGTGAGAATCACATGGGCACACACCAAGTTCCTTGAGACCCATCATCTCCAACATGGGAGCACACATACAAGGACTGATTATGACTGAACAACCTACATACCATGCCAAAATATTTTATGTTCTAGGTCAACCTCAAGGAATTATTACATTCAAAAAACCTGCATACCGTTCCAGGATCTTTTACACTTAAGATAACCTTCCAAGACTTATTAGGCTTGAGCAACCTCAATACCATGCCAAGATCTTGTACACTTTTGGACAACCCACAAGACTGATCACATATGAGAAACCTGCATACCACACCAGGATATTAGACACTCCATACTAGGATTGATTACATTCAATAACATGTGTACCATGCTAAGATATTCTACACTCAAGGAAAACCCACAGGACTGATTACATCCGAGCAAACTGCGTACCAAACCAGGATATTTTACACTTAAGGAAAATTTGTCTCCTTTCCTAAGTGAGAAACCATGCATCTACATCTTTTGGAATCTCACCATATCTAGCATAGGAGCATTCCAGGATGATTTACATCACAAATACAACTTGTATCTCTGACCATGCTAGAACTCGTTACTCCCTCTTTCTAGGGTGCTCATTCTAGATCACACCACGTCTTTCTCTAAAGTACTCATACTTCACTCTGGCTAGCGATTTGGTCAATACATTGTTTATGTGTTCATCTGTTTACATGTACTATAGATTCATTGCTCTTCTCTACAACATACACAAAATATCTTCTTTCGTCACATATCTTCTTCTGTTTCATCTCTTCTTTTGTCACTTCCCTTCTTCCGTCACAACTCTTCTTTTCTCGCAACTCTTCTTTTTTGTCTTGTGACTATATTCTTTATCTTTCTGAGCATAATTCTAAATGAATTTTGCATAAATTTTATAGTGCTAATAGGACCTCAACATTTACTTGTGGATCAAGGCTAAACAGAATTAGTCTGAAACCTTCGTTGTTACAACCTTACTTTGAAAATCCTGAAATATTTTTATTATCCACTCAGCCTCATCTCGTACTTTTGCTTCCATCTTCTTCAAAATTTCTACAAGTTTGGAACTAATGTGTTTCAAATTTGTAAGTCTTGTTGACTCTATCATTTGTCGAAATTTTTGGTGCACATGTTGAATAATACCTATAATTTCCTCTGCCTTTGCTTACAATTTTGTGACCTTGTCAGTCCTCTTTTGTTGTTGTGCTCGCAGTGTTGTGACCTACTGGTATAGCCTCTTCATGTCGGTAGACTTATCCATTTTATCTACTACTGGAAACTTCATCATCTATTTTTTTATTTGGTTCACCTCTATCTCAGTAGTGCACAATTGTTCTATCACATTCTCTAACTCTTCATTTTCAATCAAAGATTCCCACATCTGAGAATCTTGCTCGACTACTTTGGCGTAGAGTGCCTCCACCTCTTCTATTCTCTTCACACCTTTTGTTGTTTCTTTTATTCTCTCTTTCAATACTTTTGGAGGTGTACTGTGTGTCACATGTAATTCCAAATCCATGACTTTCTTATGGAGGTTCTCTACAATATCGCCAAGTTGAAATACTTTGGCTTCTACAAATATCTCATGGGTCATGCCTTCATCAGTAAAATTGTTGCAAGAAAGTTTTCTTATGGTTGCTTCAAGCCAGTGTATGTTCTTGTCCTATGTATTAGATTTCTACTTTGATTCTTTAGCTGTTTTCTTCATATTCTGAACAATATTGTTTGAGGATCTAACCTGATTGACCAATCCTCCTTCTCTGAACTTCATTTCCACCACTGCGACATTCTGAATGGAATACACTTTGTATATCAACATTATAGAGAAGCTTATGGTGACATGGCCCATGTTTTTAACCATGGCATTCATTTCTTTTATCCCCAAGTTGAGTGCTTCACCTAACACTTGATTCTTTATTGGTGGGATGGATGTCGACATGTCATTAGGTCACTCCTTCGATGAGATAGATAAGTCCTTTGAATTAGGAAAATGCGGTCTGTAGCTGACCACCATTCTTAATTCTTTCACTTCCTTATAAATAATTTGTAATAAATATGTGATACTATTGTTTAGATGTGTTTTCCCCTCATCCTTATTTAGGATTTGATGCACAACATCTACCATTATATTGATTAAAACTGTGTAATCATCATTGGTAAGGCCGAAAGTTCTAGCTGATTTGTCTCCATTCCTCTTCTTATGACTCATTGCAGACTTCTCTGTCTGCTTCCTCTTTTCCCCTATTGTTGGGTTTGTCGAAGTCGGGCTTGAATCATTGTGGGTATTTTTTGTGTTTTCTTTTGGTTTCTCCTCTAGCTTCTATTCTGGGTTCTCCTATGGGTTCTCTTATGGCGCATTCTCTACCTGACCCCCATCCTTATGTGTTATTGGCTCATCCTATCGTACCTCTTCGTGTGTAGATAGTTGGTCATCTACAACATGGACTCTCCATTATTCCGACCAATATTGAATAATGGAATCAATTTATGCAGCCTATAGTTGATACCGTTTCGCAAGCCATTAGCGTAGTGGGTCTTTTTGCGACTACAAAAAGATATTATGGGCCCCAAACAAAATATGATAATGTTTTTGAACCGCTTAAGAGTCTCCTTAGTGATTCTAACCTGGTTTCTTTCATGATGTCGCGGGGCCTCTCCTTGTAAAAAGAACTCTATATTGTTATATATTTTCCTCCGCTTGAAATATTTTTCAAACCAGAGATTCTAGTGTCTAGCTCCTCAACATAAAATTGGCACTTCGACCCCTTGGAAGTTTGTTGGTTCTGCCCCAGCAACAAACAAAATCAAAATAAGTAGTCGTGAATGATGAAATGTGCTACATTTCACATGTGCCTCCTCCACATCCGCTAAAAGTTCATTTAGAAGATATTGTGACCAGTTAATTTGAACACATACTACACATAACTCTTCCACAACAATCATCCCTATGGCGCACTCGTTTGGTTGCATCTTCCGCAACAACTTGCTAAATAAAGATTTAGTTGTGAACCAAATAGTGTAGTCATTGATACAGGCGATGGAAAAGCCTCTGGTGTCTCTTATCAGGTCATACTTTTCTTTCATATTATTCACAAATAAGGTGTCTTGTTCTTTTCCCATAAAAAAAGGTGTCAGGTTGATTCCTGCAAGTGGGAGTCCCGCAATCGTTGTTATAAGCTTGACATCCTTAGGAATATTTTTGTCAAGCCATAGAAATCCACTATTGAATGATATCATCACTTGTTTAACACATGAATTCACCTCTACGATGTAGCTAAAATGAAGCATATTCATTAACGAAACTAACTCATCCTTTTCCATTCCTATTTCCCATTCCATTGGAACTAAGTGGGTAGCTCCATCCTCTGTCTCGTGGACAACAACCATGTATTTGTCTATTGCAAAATCTAGAAATTGTCATAGGTCGTGGTCGATAAAGGTAATCTACTTTATATTGGATGTATGTTCATCATTATTCGAACTCCTTTTGGTATGGTTAGTGCTACCGGTGGGTACCTTGCATACTTAATGATTCAAATCTTAGGCGCATCTGCTAGTCTAGGCAAAACATAGTTTGGAAGCACACTCACGAAGCCTAGTTCTTTAACTTTTGGTGGTGGTTGTGCTTCTTTCTTGTAGCTACTTTTTTGTTTTCCCTTCAAAGTGATAGGTGGGTCTATTCATAACATTAATTCAGGCGTGAATGGTATATGTTCAGCTTCTTATGTAACGTTGGCCTTCGGTGGAACATATGCAACAGTGTCTTCCATAATGGGCATCGTTGAAGGTGTCTCGACGTTGGATTCTACAATATTTATTGTACTAGAGATTGAGATGACCATACTATGTGAAAAATCGATCAGGATCTTGCAGTTGTAGACACAGTAGCTCAGTTTACTCGGTCGGGTGCAAACATAATCAATAAAACTTCGACGTGAAGATGATATGAATTCACCCATTCAACCAATCTTTCCTTTGCATGAGCGAGCAATAAATTGAAAAGGTAATAGCCATTTTCGTCACATGGGGAAATCGTTCAAATCATTATAAGGAAACCCCCACTCAACCATCACTTTTCCTGTCACTTTAGTGGTAGTTATTATGTAATAATGGTGGAAGTGACCAAAAATTACGCCGCTGAAATCTCTTGCGTTTTTAATTAAACTACGGTCAGTTGTCTATTTGTGACCAAATTTCCTCATACGATAGCTCGTTATTCTTGCAATATGTATTTATACTTAGACATGTTTCTTCCCTTATGATGGATGAAGAGTGTGCATGACCATTTTTATTCTACAATAGATAGATAATCTGTGAACACTTTTCTTTTTCATCGACAGAGGAATTATTTGTGACACAAAACAAAAACACTCATAAATCTGCATATTTTTTCCTTTTTTTTTCTCTTATTTTATTTTATTTTCTCTTCTCTCTTTTTATTTTCTCATTCGACCAAGTCGCGATTATCCTGGTAAGGCTATAGTTGAATTCCATTAACCAGTCCTTTGAAATGTGTTAAATCTAATTTGTCTAGTTGTATTGCACCTCCTTCAGTGATTTGAATGACAACATAAGGCCCCAACTAGTGTGTTTTCATCTTGCCAGGATGATTTAAGAACTTACTATAATAAAGGAGGACAATTCCTCCAACCTGAAATTGTTTATTCTTAATGTGTTTGTCATGCCATACTTTATGTCATTCCTTCTCAACATTTTAGTGATAACATGTGGAAAAATGTTCTTCCTCGAATTGCACAATTCGCAACAATATTTCTTCGATAACACCACTATCAGTCATTTTAGTAACTGTAACAATCCTTAAATTGGGTACAATATATTCCATCAGCATAATGGACTCTTGTCCATAGACTAGCTGGAATGGAGTTTGTATTATCAACTTCTTAGAGGTTTTGTGATATTCCCACAATACCTTAGAAATTTTCTGGTCCCATACATCGCTTTTAATAGTGTAAATCTTTGTCAATGCATTCTCCAGGATCTTGTTGAATGCTTTGAAAACACCATTCGCTTGTCGGTGATATTGTGTTGTCTTTCTATGTTGGATCTGGAATTCTTCAGTTAATTATTGGATTAGCTTATTGACAAAGTGTGTTCCTTAATCACTTATCAAAAAATTGGGCATGCAAATCTGGTGACAACATTTTGGAACAAAATTTTGGAATCACTCGTAGTAGGACAATCCTTTACTGGTGATGCTTCGGCCCATCTAGTCAGGTAATTTGTCGCAGTAATAATGTATCTTGCACATGTTCTCTTTCCTTATGAGTTAATAGGTCCAACAAAATCAACAATCCATTTGTCAAATTCCTGCAAAGTTATCTGAGGTACTAGTTGAATTTCATCACATTGCGATGGTTTTCCATCTCTCTGATAGATATCACAGTTGCGACAATATTCTCGAGCATCTACATGCAAACTGGGCCACCACAATCTTGCTTGAAATATCTTGTGCACTATAGTTTTTCCATCATAATAGCCTCTTGTGATACCAGCATGTGCTTCATTTAATATCATTAGTAAATCGTATTTCAATACAATGTGATGAAAAATTTCATGTGGTCCCATTTTATATAGTTGTCCAACTATCAATTAGAAATCTACATCTTGTACCACTAATTGTTTTTTTTGTACAGTACTGTATCCTTCTGGTGCATATCTTGTACTCAATAAATGTAAAATATGTTTGTATTGATCATCAAACATTGTGATAAAAAATAGTTGCGCATTACGAAGACTATCGTTGAGTTTCATAGGTTATTCTCCACTTTGAATCCTTGATAGGTGGTTTGGTCATGACTTTAGTTTCCCTAGCTTAATAATAACTTCAAAATTAAATTCCTAGAAAAGGAAGAGCCACTGGAAAATATTCTCCCCCATCATTGTCTTATTCACCAGTTATTTCATTGTTGAATGGTCTATGAACATATTGAAATGTCCACATAGTTTTGAAATTTATGTAGTGCATACACCATAGATAAGCCTTATCTTTCAGTTGTATTGTAAATATTCTCTGCTGTTGAAAATTTCCTTCTAGAAAAGGAAATAGGATGATAAATCGATCCTTCACCAGGATGCACAAGTATAATGTAGATTACGACATACGATGCATCAACATGTATGTGAAATTCCTTCTTTCAGTCTAGAAAAACTAGTATGGTTGTTGTGACCATCTTGTTCTTCAAGAGATCCAAACTTTCTTGTCATTTTTCCATCCACTAGAAATGAATATCCCTTTTAAACATTTTTCCATTGTATCAGTTACCTCTACATATCATTTGATGAAATTTTGATAGTACCCTGTATTCTCAGCTTCTTCACTGTCGCAGGGGGTGGTAGGTCCATGATGACTACAATTTTAGTAGGGTCGAATGGGATGTTATTGCGACAAAATACATGGCCAAACAAAATTCTAAACGGGGCACAAAATGTACATTTATTTAAATTCAACAAAATTTGATACTGTCGACACCATTCCAACATCATTCCGAGGCTCTCAATGTGATCATTTATGAGCCCTAACAATTTCTAGACTTTGAAGTAGACCTCAAGAAACTTATGAATCAAATCCTTGAAAGCATCCACTACTATCTTGGAAAAGATAGAAGGAGCATTCTTGAGTCTAAAGGGCATGACTATGTATTGAAAATGTCTCCACTCCATCACAAAGGTTGTGTTGTGTCAATATTCCTTCATGATTTTGATCTGATGGTAGCCAGAGAACCCATCCATAAAAGAAAAACCTTCTTTACCCTTGACACTTTCTAATACCTCATCTATAAATGGAGTCGAAAAAGGGTCACGTAAGTAGGTGTCATTCATCTTTCTAAGTTCGATGTAGATGTGTACTTCATTGATAGTATTCTTATCTAGTAGTTGTATCTGGATGATCGACTTGTGTTCTTCATTTGGTTCTATGATACCCTCATCTATAATTAGATCTAATTATGTCTTGAACTTATCTTTATACCGTGGATTTAACTAGTATGGTCACTGCTTCACAATATTTTCATCAGGATATAACGAAATCTTCATCTCTCCAAGGTCTTTGACAATCCCCTTTATCTCTAAAAATTTTGTAGGGAACAGATCCTAGAATTCATGTGGTAGGTCTATGATATTCCCAATAGTTTTATCATCCAATTAATATCCAATATTGGAGAAATTTGGACTCTATGGAGATCTAATCTTTGCTTTCTTGGATTTTAATGGATTACATAACTGGTTACTTGAAATACCAAATCCCTCCACATCATGAGTAATTTTAGACTCTAATATGTTTGTGTCTCATGAGTCATCGTCATCAGGTTCACCCATCACGTTATAGCACTCCATCCAATTCTAGACTGTCATGTTTCTCTAATTAAAGTTTGACATCAACATAGGGATATCTTCAAATATATTTTCCTTGATCACTTTCAGTGTAGCATCAATTGACAAACTTGAATGTGCATATAAATATAGCAGCTAGTTCATCCCATTCAAGAATCCCTCATCACAGATCAACCGATGTGTATTAGTGCCTTGGTATCATATCCACTATATGCACAAAATGATGAACATGTTCTTGTTGCAAGCATGCCTCCCTTGTTGCACAACAATATTCAATGTGCTCAACAGGATTAGTCAATCTTATGTACTTCTGACCAGTATAACTGATCTTCTCTCAAAATCGTATCTCCATCAATTTTCAGCATTGATTCTAGTATGGGATAGATTATTTATGTGACCCACCATATGGTAGGTGTAGATTTAAGTTCCAATTCCATAGCGGACAAGCATTGATGTTCTGTAACTTTTTCTTTAAATAATGTTAGAAGATATTCCAGGTTATGTGAGCCTCCATATGTGGGTAGTGTTGGACACAATGGCCACACCGAGAGGGGGGGTTAATTAGTGTGTGACTAATTTATAATATTTTTACCTTCTTTTAGTCAACTGAAGTATATCAATCAATATGTCATCAAATGCAATAGTTAAATCATCCAAGAGTCATAAACACATTCATCACATCAAAGAGACACAATATATTTGTAATTTGATATTTATTTATTGTACATGGAAGACAAAAGTATTCTCGATTACAATCAACACCAACTGATAAAAAGAGAACCAACTCTCATAACATGACCCATCCTAGTTTTCTTAGCTCCAACTAAGAAGGGTTTCAGGAGTTCAATCCTAAAGTGCAAGATTCTTCTTGAGAGCAATCATATGGTTGTACTGCAAAACCAACCTCTACTCTGCACATCAATATCTACTCATCACTTTTCCCGTCAACACTTCTCATCAATCTCTAGTCAATATGTTGTAACCGGGAATATTTCACCTTCTGCGGACAAAAGTTCATTAGAGGAAATTTGGGGTCTAAAATGGGCCTTATAAGAAAACATGCCAACAATAAATTTTGTGAGTTGGAATTCAAGAACCAATATAATTTAAATAAAATTAGTCAACCATAATGGTTGAATTGACATATTTGCCATAAAAGAAAACTACTTTTTTGTTTGTATTTTTGACATATCTCCCTGTGTTTTTACTCAAATTTCGAGCGAGAGAGCTCGTTTGATGTGAAATTTAATTCTGCATCCAATGAGTACCCACACTACATACTTTTGATCGACCTCGATACCCCAAAAATAAGAAATACTAGAAAAATGTGATGATGATGTCATCATCACATTTTTTCAGGTATTTCTTATTTTTCGGGTAGCGAGGTCTATCAAAAGTATGCAGTGTGGATACTTGTTGGATGCAAAATTAAATTCCCTATCCATTGAGCTCTCTCTCTTGGAAATTGAGTAAAAACATAGGGAGATATGTAGAAAATACAAACAAAAAAGTAGTTTTTTTCATTCTTCCTCCAAATTTAATAACTATTATTTTATTATTTTAACTATTATTTTATTATTTTCCTTAGGAGGCCCATTTTAGACCTCAAATTTCCTCTAATGGTTCCTCTGGTCTGAATGGTTTAGATCTAGAACAAATGAGTGAACGACAAAGGATGAATACCTTCCTTGGATGTCGTAGACACCTGGAATGCTGCTTCGATAGTGAACTTGTGTACCTGCAAATAGATCAAACATGAAAACACATCAAAGCTACCAGAAAGTCATCTACTTATCCATGTTAGTGACTAAGGAATATAACAACATGTACATGCAAAATAAAAAAAACAGTAATGTGGGATGAAAATCAGCTTTGCATTAAATATGTATGGAGAAGCTTACAACCATTGCCTTGGTGTCAACAAGCATCTCCACAAGACAAACACTTCATCCCCATAAGATCCAATTTTTCTCTCTATGCTCTCCATTGGCTTGGGCTAAGTGGTCAATCCAATAGCATAACAATACCTCTATAGTTCTCTGCCTCAACTATGGACATGAGCTTGTATTTATAAGGCTCAATGGATAGGAATAGTTGATAGATTTGTGGATGAGGTGGCCTGTAAGATCCTATGATGGGGGATCTCGAGCTCAACGGACCCACAATGATAGGGATAAGTGAGGACACGAGGCTCATGATCTAGAAGCCTCGACAAAATTCTATTTCTCCCATTTTACCTAGGGTACCACTTTTCTTCTCTTATGTTAGAGTGGTTTAGATGAGAAACGCTTATGGACCAAAGGCCACAAGCGGTGGGACTGCTTATGGCAAACAGGATACAGGTGTTGTGAGCAAGGTACCACTCATGGGTCATAGGGAAAATGCGGTGCTGAGTTTTTGCATGTAGAATTGACGAACAACATGGGTTTCCACTCCAAGTGCTGGGATTAAGGGAAAACATGTAAGTCAAAAGGTCTTATAACATGCTGGTGACAGAATTTGAGTATAACAGAATTCCCCCCAAAGCATGAGACTTAGAGGGATATAATAAATGAGAGCTTTGAGAGAACAAGTTGTCACTTTGAGGTGAAAATGTCAACTTGATCGGAGCATGTCGTCAAGTAGGAATCTGTAGTACATCAATATTTTTGACTCATAGACACAAGTAACTAGCTCATGGCTGCAGACCAATACAAGGAAAATCCATGAGAGGAATAAACAAGCATGGCTACTAGAATACAACGTAGATCCATGTGATAGAGGACTCAAACTTGGACATAGCTACTAGACATACAATGTAGATCTATGTCATACAGATGCAAACTTGAGCATAGCCACTACCATACAAATGTGGATCCATGCTAGATATACAAAACTCCATCACAACCTAGGGAACGCAATGAGATCTTAAACAAATACCCAGGGTCTTTGTCTCGTCTTCCACAAAATATGATTCTATCCATGTGATTACAATGATATGAAGTCAAACATGGTAGAAACCACTTGATTACCAGTTAATGATGTAAACCGTTAACAAGTGAGAGGGAGATCACCATTGATGTCAATGATTCCAAAGGTACCCTAGTACAATCTACTGAGTGTGAATAGATTCCTTGACATCAAACACCCAGTTGATTCTATCGATCAAAGGTCAATGATGTGAACCTATGTCGAGAGCGGGAGAATCTGTCATTAAGGCATACAGATCTGAAGGTACTAAGTTTTTGTTTCTAAGGCTATTTCCCGGATGATGAGCTGATGTCGACAGGGATAGTCTCATCGAAGGAGGGCCATGATGAGTTCCACATCGATGACACGAAACTCGAAACATAGTTATGGAATGATGTAAATGTAGTAACCATAAGACTAATGCAAAAGTACCGACACAGAGACTATTTTGACTGGAGAGGTAAACTTCTTCAACTTCCCTTTGAACATCAAGCGGCACGACAAAAGACTTGGAAGCATGACTAAACGGGACAAACACACAATGCGACAGTGGAAAATGCATTCTTTTGAAAGACTCAAAGGAGTGTCATGACTCATGAAAGTGGATCATCATAGAGATCGGATGAATACCCAATTGACTGAAATGATATGCAGAGAAGTGCCATGTTCAAAGGTAATGACAAACTACTTCCATTTACTTGCAAAATTATTCCCTTCCCATTTTCCCCCATCATGGTTGATGAGTTCCTCTTTTTGGTTTTACGAGTTCAAAGAGGGGAACAAACACTTGGTATAGCTCATCCGAAGACAAGTTCAAACTCATATATTTTACGAACTTGAGAGAGGAGGGCTTCGTTCCCAAAAACGGGTCTCTCAATGTTTAATTTAACGAGTCCAATGAAATAAAAATCGGTATCGTTCATGTTTAGAGAGTCTAAAATACCATGGAAGAAGACTCCAAAGGGTCCTTTTTCGTATGATTTAGTCCCTAAGTCCTGAAAAAGTATAAAATCACACCTTAGAGAACTCTTCTAGTCATGATTGGCTGGAGTGTTCCTTGTTCGTAAATAGTCTATCCGAACCGAAAAAGAGATAACCTACCGTCGGAGATATGACTCTTCAAATTATTTGACATGCATGAAGAAGACAAGATCGCTTGACAATCTTTTCATATTTAAGGAGCCCGACAAGAGTTTAAAGAAGACTCCATGAGGTCTCTTTTCATTATGAGATATTTTACGAGACTAAAAAGAATAAAAAATAGACTCGGACCTTTGATACTGGGTTTCAAGAGCATAACCAAAGTGTCATAATAAATGTTCAATGACTCTTTTCATTTTATGGTAGTATGAAAAAGTAAAAAATGAACTCCCAAGACTTTACTGCTACTGTTCTCCTATCCTGCAATGACTCAAAACAAGTGTTAAATGCACCAATAATTATCATTAAGGTATTACGACTAATAAATTTTGAGTAATAAGTGATTTTAAATAAAAAATATAGCATGTCAAACCCAAAAATGTTTATTAAAGTCATGTAAATAGTAAAAAATCAAATCATTTTACTATTTACCCATAGTGGAGAGCATTGGGAGCACTTTCCTAGTCAGATCTTCAGTTGCTGATATTGGGAGTTTCCGCCGTCGGATTTGAGCGCCGTCAGTTCCAGGTAACAGTTCAAACCCTACTCTTCCTTTTCATAGTATCAATTTTTATTTTGAATGTTTTGGGCTTGTATGGAAAGCCCTAACATCGTGGGAGCGGTCACCGTGCTTATCCCTTGTGGGATACATGGTACCTCGCTAGAACCACGCTGAAAACAAAGCACACAGGAGGTTCCACTGCCTGTCTTCAACAGCGCACAGGCAGTGCCATCCGTGAAGATGTAAAACTATTCACACAAGAAAAACTAGATCATTTCTTTTGATTTGAATGATTAAGAATGATTCTAATTTGCCTTGTGATTGTTTTTGGTAAGCTCTTGCTGATAAAAAATGGTGATATGGAAGGAAAGACAACATAATAACGATGACTCTTTTTCCAAAAGGAATGTGGGTTGCATAGCCACATTATGAGACTATGGACTCCTAAAATTCTTTCAAACTCCCAGTATGGTATCACACGAGTGATTGCTTGAGCATATACTCCGGATGTGGAATTCGGAGCAACAACACTTTGAGGTTGGGGCTCATATTCTGACAGTTGAGGTAGAGGATATCTACTTCTTGACTAGAATTTTGAGACGGGGTGCCCCCATCTCGCTGATAGGTTCCCGAGGAGGGGATATTACCACACAAGAGTTGATAGACCGTCATTGTATTTCAGGGACAAGGATATCAGGGAAGAAAAACCCCATAAAGGTAGTGATGGATGGACCTCTATGGACTATATTGTTTACGATGCAGAGAGTGGTAGGAAGCCAAGGAGTGCACCAGGATTCTAGGGCACATATGCTCTATGCCATAGAGGCCATGGTGCCTACAATCTTCAAATGGGTAGAATCCCTACTTTCGATATTCAAGGATTAGCTGACCAAGTGTCGGCAGGGGGAATTGAAGCAGTTCAGTTTTGGTTCCATTCTAGCCTACTTCTTCTTCAAGTGGGTACCAAAGATGAGACCCCAGGTGTTATTTATAGAGCTGAGAGCACAGGACCCTCACATGTAGAGGTGGGTCTAGATTATGGTCCATACTGGAGCGGGCAGGGGAAGGTGAAGTTCAATGACCCATTCTTTTGATGGCTGAGAGATTAGATCCTCATGGTGGAGGATTATACTTATGTGGGTACGAAATTCAGCGGAGACCCCGACCTACTGCTTCCACCTGGTGGACAGTGGGGTCACATCGGTAAGAAGCAAGAAACCCTAAATGGAAATAGTGTTTTTATGTTTTTCAATGTTTTATATTTTTTATGTTAAGTAACAAGACTTGAATATTTTCATGTAGACGTTCGAGCAGCATGAAATGGGGGAGATTCCCCATTGGATAGACGAGCTGGAGCTTGCTTCGTATCGCAGGGTGACGATGTGACTGAGGAGTTAGAGGAAAAACTGGAGAGGTTGACCCTAGAAATCCTTGACGCTTCCATTGATGACCTCCCTCTGAGGTATCAGAGACCTACAACAGGAGTACTGGGTTGGTTTAGCAGACTACTACGTAGAGTAGCCCAGGAAGTGATGTGCTACCACAAGCATCACTAGATGATGTATGCATGATGTATCTACTGAATGCTGATAGATTTAGGATTTTGTATGGTGAATTTTACTTGAAAGCCTACGTGCTTCAAATGAGGTCTCGTGACCTAGTTTTTGTAAACATGTTCATATATATATATATATATATACAGAATTATACCTGTTTTTTATATGTCTCAAATGGTGGATGTATTTTACATGAATGGGAAATATGCCAATCTAGGATGTAATTAGCTAATGAGTCAGCAACTACATTATGTTCCCTAGGGATCTTCCTATAGTTGATGGTTTTGTATGACCTTTATAACAAGCGTACCTTCCGAAAGAGGTGGATAAGCACAAGATTTCTAATGGTATAAACATGGTTTAGATGACAAAGCAAGAGTTGTGAGTCCATCAAGACTCCCAAATTGTGAACATCTTGGGAGGCATCTTCAGTCAGAAGACCTATGACTGCTCGATACTCAACAATGTTGTTGGTAGCGGGGCCAATACAAACCGCTCCTGAACTGACCAAATATTAAGCTGGGGAATAGAGGACCCAAGCAGCTGAGGCAAGATTCAAGGTGTGGCAGCAAGCACCATGAGTGAAGCCATAGAAAGCCATCTGCTCTGCATGACCAAAACATGGTATAAACAGATGCAGACACTAAACTCAAAACCATATTGAAAATACTAAAAGCACACTAAAATTCAAACAATATACATATATACAAGATACTATCCAAGAAAGAACTAGGAATAGTACCTCTTCAGGTACAACCCATTGCAAGGTTTCCCTAAAGGGATTCCATCGTAGTCAACGAGCTCATAGGCCCCTTTCTCTAAAACTTCAGAAATGACGAAAGGACCATACCACATGGACTTGAACTTTCATTTCCATAGGTTGTCATATCTCTGGTTGTAAGTCAAAACTAGGTCACCCTCGTTAAAGGCACGAGGTTGGATGGATTTATCATACTGTGCCTTGACACATTTATTATGTGCCTCATTAGCCAAGGCCGCATCTCTCTGAGTTTCATCAAGGTTGTTCAAGTACAAAAATATCTCTTCCTCTACGAAAGTGTGTGGGAGAAGTTCGATGACAAATTTTAAGGATGGAATCTGACATTGAATCGGTAAGACAGCTTCAAGTCCATAGACAAGATGGAAAGGTGTGAAACTAGTAGCTATTTTCACCAAAGTCATGTAAGCCTAGAGAGTGGAGAAAAGGATGTCATTCTAGTTGGATTTATGATCTCCAACCATCCGACGAAACATAGTTTTCAAAACTATGTTAATGGTCTCTACCTGACCATTAGCTTGTGGATAATATGGCGTAGAGTTTTCATGGAGAAAACCTAGCTTGGCACTTAGTTCTTCCATCATTTGATTACAGAAATGTGATCCATGATCAATAAAAATGGGTTGCGGGACTCCAAATCTAGCTATGATATGATTGAACATGAAGAGAGAGGTAGTCTTACCATATTCCACATAGTAGGCATGGCCTCAGCCCATTTTGTAAAATAGTCAATGGCTATGATGATGTAACCATGCCGCACAGTTGAGGTAGGCTTACAATGCATATAATCAATCCCCCATTTGGAAAATGGGCCAATGGAAATGATGAGGTGTAGTGGAGCGGGATGTGAGCGCTTTTGGGGATAAAAATGTTGACAAGGTGGGCATTTCTTAACAGCCTCATGACAGTCTTTAAAGAATGAAGGCCAGAAATAGCTAGCGCGAAGGATTTTTTGGGCTGTAGCCATCCCAGATAAATGAACGCCACATGCTCTAGAGTGGAAATCATTCAACACATGTTAAAATTCCTCATGGGTGAGGCATCTCCCAAGAATATAATCAATCCCATGTCTATACAAGGTATCATTCAGGATGAGGTAGTATTTCGCGTGGTGATGGATATGGCAGCTATCATCATGGGATAGATTTGGCTGAAATTTTTGTGTTTGGAGATAAATAAGCATATATCCATACCATGGGTTAGTAGTGCTTATCAAAAACAGGAATTCATCCATAAATGAATCACTGGTCTTAGATTCCATCGAAGCATAGGGACGATCACACATGAGCTTAGCAAAGACCAAGTATTTCTTTGATGTGGCTTTGACAAATTCCAGATCAAACTCCTGTAGTATGAATATCCATTGGGAGTACTTTCCCCCGAGCACCTGAGGAGTCAGGATGTAATACATAGGGTTCTGGTCTACCAATATAGTAGTTGTGCGGAGCAAAATGTAGTGACAAAATTTTTGTACAGCAATGACCGTGGCCAATGCTAACTTCTCCACGCATGAATATTGGGTTTTAGAATCCATAAGATTCTTACTAGCATAGTAAATCATGTGCTATAGATCGTTGGGATTTTCCTACACCAAAACCATAGCGATGGTAGTAGCGGAGGCAACAATATACAAGAGAAAGTCCTTTGAATAATTTGGGGGGTGTATCACGAGTGAATGAGTCAGAGTGTGTTTGATATTATCAAAGGCATGTTGGGATTGGTCATCCCAAAAGAACGGAGTGTCCTTCTTGAGGAGACGCATATAACCGTGTGTTTTCTTTGCAAAATTACACATGAAACGACAGAGAAAGTTTGCCTTCCCTTGCAAACTTTGGAGTTCGAGAAGATTGGTTGGGGCTGGTAGAGCTAAAATGGCACAATTTTCAAAGAGTCTATCCAGATGCCATCCTTAGAGACCACAAAACCTAACAAACGTGTTGTCTTAATGCAAAAAACACATTTATGCGGGTTGAGCCGTATATTGTAATGACGACATCCCAGGAAAATGTCTCTAAGATGACCAGGGTGGTCCTCTCGTCATTGTGAATGAGCAGGGAGGTCATTAAGGTACGGTTCAACAATATGTTTAATACTATGAAATGCATAGGACATCGCACGCTAGAAAGTGGATCCAACATTTTTCAAGCCAAAAGGTAACTTTCTATATGCAAAGGTTCCCCATGGAAAAATGAATGCCATCTTGTGCTGATTGGTGGGTAATATCTCAATCTGATTATAGCCAAAAAAACCATCCATAAATGAGAAGATGACACTTCCAGCATAGTTGTTGATAATCTAATCGATATGTGGAGTACGAAAGTTATCCTTGGGACAAGCTTTATTCAAGTCTCTAAAATCGATACAGACTCTAATGGTGCCCTGCTTTTTATTGACAAGGACAAAGTTCGATACCCATTCTGTAAGGGGTATGAGATAAATAAACCCAGCTTTGAGAAGTTTCTCTATCTCATCTTTAATAGCCGCGGCCTTCCATGGATGGACTTGCCTTAGTTTTTGCCTGATAGGTTTAGTCGTGGGATAGGTTTTAATTTCATGGACCACAATGGATGGGTCTATCCCCGACATTTCTTCATAAGACTAGGCAAAAATATCACGGAATTCTTTGAAAAGTGCCTTGTATGCTTCAGATTCGTCTACCGAGTTGTTTTGCCCAACGTGAACATGCTCGATGGTACCGGTCTTGGACACTAGTACAAAATGAGGAATTAGCTACTAGGTGACTAAAAATTCTAGTCACCATAGGTTTTTCAAGTGATTTACTACTAAATATGAGCAATTTTAATTGACCCAACTATAAATGACTAAAATCAATGACTAATTTAGTCACCAGTTAACAAATATGACTAGATAATAAGTTACAGAGTTAAAAATGATTAACATAAACGATTAATTTAGTCACGGCATAAAAAATGACTAGCTAGAAGAATATGAATTAGTCATTTATGTTAGTCATTTTTAATTATGTCATGGAAATTTTCAAATTTGAAAATGAAGTGTAAATTTTGTAAACTCTAACACCTTCTATTAGTAATATTGGTGCCATGCACCTCGATCTTCAGAGATCCACCAAACCAATTGCACAAATTTTCTCTTGACCATCTTTATCCCTGCTGCACCATTGAAGCAAACCCGACTAAGAGTGTTCCAAAGAAAAATTAGGCTCCTATGTCAATTAAGGATTAGTTACTAGAACTAGTACCATATCGATACCTAGCTACAAGAACCATAGCTGTACATCCCCTCGAGAACCGACCATTCAAATGCACCACCTCCACGTAGACTTACCAAATGCATCCAATGCATGAAAAAAAGAACACTTCCACTTTGGATCTGTGGGCTGAAGGTATTGTTCGACCCCTGCTCCCCTGTTTTTGCACTCGATACCCTATTTTTGTAGATGATAGGTCGGTTTAGGATCTCGCAGTGACTAGTTGGAGCCCTTCAAAGGTATGGTTCTTGCCGCTCCGATCATGTTCATCACTCCAATCAATAATCAGTTGTTATGGATTTTTATAGGTCTCAATGCTGCCAGAGTTACTGCTTCAACTTTACATTCGCAATTATCACCATCTCCAACCTATGTGCTCATAACCATATGCATTTTGAGCTTTCAGCCTAGGAAAAGCATGAGCACCCTCCTGTAATGCCACTATTTGCAAAGGTCAATGGTTTTTGGACATCAACATTCCTCACACACTCCAAAGGAAAACTAAAGCTGACATTAGAAGATGTGATTAAACTTTGCAAGGAGGTTTACTTGTTGCAAATGTCATTGTAGAGAAAGGGTCAAACGATACCTTCAGTCGACAAATCCGAAGTTGACATGTTTTTTTGGCCATGCATTGGATGCATTTGGTAACACTAGTAGAAAATGAGAAATTAATGACTAAAAAAATGACTAAAATTAGGCTATAAACGACTATTTTTGAGTCGGTGACTAATAGTAGCAAATTACCACTATCTTATAGCTACTCATATTTCACTAGTCATTAATAGCTTGACTTAGTAGTCACTGATTTAGTCATTGATTTGGTCATTGATAGACAATGATTTAGTCATTGTTTTAGTCATTGATAGTTAATGATTTATTCATTGATTTAGTCACATATTTAGTCATTGATTTAATCACTGAGTTAATCATTGATTTAGTCACTGATTTAGTCACTGATTGCAACCATTAATGACCAAATATACGACTAAATAAACTACTAGATGTTAACATATTAATGACTAATCTAAATACGACTAAGATACAAGAAATTAGCTACTAATAGTCATATATATGTGAATTTAGTCATTTTTGTAGTCACAAATTTATGATAGGGCACGAAGGAATCGAACCACCAACCTCCTGCCTATAATTAGGCAGGTGCTCTACCATTGAGCTAGCACCCTTTAAGAAGTTGTTATTGCTTGACAATGATGATATTCAAACAAATTTATGATAGATATCAATCTACAAACTACATAATTATTACTATTAGAACTTACTAGTAACTAGTATTTATGAAAGTAGTCATTTACGCAGTGGAGAATTGTAAATAAGAAGGAGCTGTGTTGGATGATTTCTCAAATCTCGACGTTTCGATCTATACTATGGGAAGGGTAAGGAAGCTGCTATGTCCCCATTACACCAATCAAAGCAAGCACGCCTCGCTCCAAAGAAAACTACACTTGGGCTTCATGTGAATCACTTGGTGCAAATGACATGGTCAAAACATTTCTCTTCAAAAGTTATGCACCCCAGCTTGCCACCTAAGCATGCCATAAGTATTTCTGATAAGGGCATATCCTCAAACTCCATAAATCATTGCAAAAACAAAATACAGGACTTATCACCAAACTTTGCCACCCATGCATATATATAGTTGTCATTAATAATCTTAACCAGCTTAGGGAGGTATTTCACAATTAATATTCACCATTATCCTTTGTAAACTTGCTAGAGAAGCCAAGTTTGTTCACCTACTATCTTGTTTCTCAAAGTCCATTTGTTTTAGCTCGAAACTTGAGGTAGACTTGATTTATGTTCATAACTCACCTATTGACATAATTATGTCTACAAGATTTAATATTTGTATTTTCATTTTTTATTGTAGGATATTTACTATTTAAAATGTCAAAAGCACAAGGAATAGGGAAGCTACCTTAAAATGGGAAGTTGAAGAAAGTCCCAACCCTTGGAAAGATGCAAATCCAATGTTGCTCATGGATACAAATAATTTAATTGGATTCCAAGATGACCTTGAGTGCCCAAATACATGTATAGAATGTTCGTCAATGGAGACTTCCATAAGGACCATGATGACTTAGAGGTTTTTTGAAATATCAGAAAGCACATCCTTTACTTGATTGCCACCAAACCAATAATATTACCATATAACGATGTTGTCAAATCGATATTCAGACACATTAATATTTGAATGAGATCAATCATAAGTGAAGGTAGGGTTTCCATAACTTATTTACAACCCTATTCATTCAAAATAATGTTCAAGCTGAAGAAAATTCAAGTGCTATTGAACAAAACGTTTCTGGATGAGTATAGAGCCAAGGAATTCAATCTAGTATAAAAATTGAAAGATTGGTGGACTGAATATAAGGCCTTGTTAGAAAAGAATAATTGGATGTATTCTACACAATACTTGAGATACCCATATCGGTTTATGAAAACCATGACTTTTATGTTATATGGCGAGGAGGGATCTTCTCATTTTAAAATAGAATGGAATCTATTGGCGCATCGTGTATTAGACACATGGCATGATTTCAATTGGGTGAGCATATTGTCTGTCAATCTACTGTGCTTCACTAGGGCCATTAAAAAGGTATAAGGATACAAAAACCAGATTTTTTACATGTTATATTACATATTAGATGCAGTTTGTTCCTATAATCCTTTTCCCAAAATGGGATGAGAGTGGAAACCTAGTCTTCTACCTATGCATGTATATTGTTGTGAATTGTGGTCCTCCAACTATAGGATATATTTCTATAACATAAATTAAATCCTTGCAAAAATTAAAAGAGAAATGAAGGGTAACCATACCAGTCATGATAAATTCCAATAAAGCCTATTTCATATATCACACCAAGTGTATTCTTTTTTGCAATGGTTTAATCATATCCTATAAACATCATATAAATTGCTGGAAAGGCATCAAAGAACTTAAAATGCTTTTGTGAAATTCAAAACTTGCAAAGCTTGTGATATCCTGGAAATTGTTGACAACATCAGGCTGCAATAATAGAATCAAAATAGTGACTCTCACCCTGATCTTTGACTGAAGTAAATATTACGAGAGGTATGATATGAGCTTCATCATTGCCACTATATGGATTAAAAATTGCATACTCATGGTCCCCATTCAAAAAGACGAGCCTGCTTTCTGGTTCTTCAGTCTTATCAGTAACAGTCTCTTCATGCAATAATGCACTTTGCTGGATAAACATAAGTGCGCCACCCAATCCATGAAATAAGATCAATCAAAAGTAAGATGCAAAATCCATGAAAGTACCATAATCAAGATCCAACATCTTCCCATTCCCTCACCTTCCCACAGCCCAGGAAGCAATCGGAATGGGATCTTCTACATTGAAGAGCACAATTATGGCATCCTCCTTTGATTTCAACTTGCCGGTAATGTCAACAGGGACAGGTACCAGAACAACAAAATTGGCCCTGTCAGGATCAGTGGCCAAGGCTGCACATGAAAGAACCAATGATTTCAACCATACATATAAAATGATTTTTAAACACCATGTAAATTGCAAATAGGATTTTTCAATACCTTCTATTGGCAAATGATATGACCACTAGACACACAATGTTGATAGGTTCCAAACAGAAAACCGTGGGTTTGAACCTTTTTCTACCGATACAAGATGATGTGACTTCGGAATAAATGATAGCACTGAGATTGACTGAGCAAAACAACGACCAGAAATAACAATTGGTCATTAAACAGAGAACTAAATAATTCATATCCAGGAATCAAAGATAACCAGATAAGCTATAAAAATTACCGTTAAGTGCAATGATTCACCAACGACAGAAACAAGACTGTTTGTCTCTGGGTTCCAAAATGTGATAAGATCTCCTGCACCCACAGCCAAAAGGGATCCATCTCCAGAAAAGCCAGCACATAACATAGGCTTCTATCTATACCACATGAATAAACTTAAATTACCTGGTGTTCAAAAAAAATTGCTGTATTGATGGATAGAAATACACACAGATATATCCTATAAAATCAAGCATTGGATGAAATGACAGTCTCATTTTAAAGTACCCTTCCAGAAAAATATCTCAGAACAATATCATTTGCCTTATGGGTTTTGGCTTAAGAAAAATATGGCTTTATTCTATCAGTTGTTTTTCCAATGAAGTTAGACTTGCATTAAATCAAACTTCAATAATGACTAAAACAATCCAAACTGTAACATGGAAAACGGGTGGATTCTATCGTACTGAAATACAAAACAACAGCATTCAAAGCACTGTTTCATTTCACTTGAGTCTACCCTAATACTTGTCAATCATAATAGCATTAATGAAACTCATAGAACAAAGGACAACAATCACAACAATAAATCATAATAAAAACCAAACATGAAGTAGAAACCCACTTGTATGTTCCAACTGATCGCCATCTCCAACCACAAACCTGACCAAATTCCTTTTTGCTCAGAATATTTTCATTTTCAACCCAAACCTGATAATGCAAGGAAATTAAATAAATAAATGACGAACTGCAATTACATGAAATGAAAATAAGGAATCAAACTTCTGGCAAGAGTTAATTTATCGTTATCCTCTCAAGAACATTTAAGATGTAATAATAAAAATATGTTTCTTCCAGTCACAAGAAAAGGAGAAAATGTTACCTTGAAGTTTCCACCATAGGAACAACTCACTGCCATATTCTTCTGTGGATGGAAAACGAGGGCTGAAATTGCAGCATCACTGTCAAGTATTACATCACAAATTAACATTCAAAATGATATCATAAAATCCACATGCAGTTAGTTGTTCAAGTCACACAAGCTTGCCGTCCTTGTAAAAATGAAATATGTATCATTAAAAAGCAAGCAACCAAAGAAGGATACTTAATTGTCAACAGGGAATGATCAAGATGTCTACAATAATTGTAGAGATTAATTCCCATCTATAATCAATAAGAAAAAAATCATCTGTTTTGCAGGTTAAATGAAACATACAACTAGTATTAAAAACTAGGAAAAATGTTTCAGCAGAAAGAACAAAAATTAGGCAAATATGCTATCTAGCCCAATGAAAGTTTGAAACATACCAAACTAGACAAACCACAAAAAAATAAGAAACAAATGGAATTTCCAAAGAACGCCATCCAACAACTCTAGAGAGTTGCTCATGTAGATCATGTCGTTTCATGATTTCATCCAATGAAGTCGACAAATTTACAGTGCTAATCTAAAATGGATAATGCCATATTGTCCACAAATTGATAGTGTCAATGCAAAATAGATCAACTCAGTAGATATAACATGCCAATCCAGCCAATGAAAAGGTGAACAACTGGTCAATCATACCGGTTCAGAAGTAAAATATCCTAAACATGTTTGTGCCCTTCATAGGGTTTCTACAGTGTAGCCACTGAAAGGAATATTCCAGAATAGATAGGATATGCTGTCAGACCAACACATCACAAATATACTTTCGAGTTACCGAGACACCAGAATCTTGAGGCCATGATGGAATTCTAGTTAGAACGAGAATCTTAAGGCCATGATGGAATTCCAATTAGAATAAACATCGGTTTAAATGTCCCTTGCATGTCCATCCACAATATGAAAATGCAAGATAGATGAAATTCTTGTAATGTCTCTTGGTCCCATTCGCAGGCCTGTAGTTGGTCAGCTTGTTTCAGATTGGCCCTTTTGTGTGTGGACTCTGTCAACCCTCCCCCTAGGTAAAGCTCTTCTTGGCTGTGTATAATTGATCCAACTTTGTGAATAATAAATGATTTTTCCAATTAAAAAAAATGATAGAATAAGAGATTTTCCAGCTTACCCAACTGATGAATCAATAGTGCTACCTTGGAAGCCACCGACTCCTTTTATTTTAGCAAATAGATCACACCCTGATCACCAGAGAATCATCAAGGGGCAGAAGAATTTAACGAGGCCTTGGAAGCCAACAAATGCTCTTACTCTACAATATAGATCACGCCTTGTTCACCAAAGAATCAAGAGCCACAAGAATGTAAAGAGGCCTTTCTTGTTGATACCCTATTGTATCAAGCTTTAAGAGTGTTCCCCATTGGCGAGTACATGGGTTGAGTGTTCTCTTGGTTGTTCCAGATCTATAAATGCAGGGAGCTCGAACCAGCTATTACACCATCCAGGTTCCAACAACTCTATGACCTCCACCCTGGCAATGGTATAAAATGCGTTGCAGTGCAAATATCCTGGTCTCATTCTAGGTTGCCTGATCTGCATAGTTTCTGAGCTATGTCACTGAAAATTGGAAATATCTCAAGCTTCTGAAATGACAATTTAAAATTGTATGGTATAGTGAAACATCTCTCTCTATGTCTCCACATGTACACAAAGACCTTATTTAAATACAAATATTTTGCATATCAGACTATTAATATTTATACATATGAAGTCGTAAGTTGTAACAATATTTATAGAATAAAAATATATATATATAAGTATTATGCATTTATGTATATGCATATATACTATAGTATGTACATGAACTTATTTTCTTTTTCTGGGTTTTTTGGTTAGGGCTGTGTGAGACCTACCTGCTATAGATTAGAAAAGAAAAGGAACATATATATGTGTGTCTGTCTGTGTGTTTTAACTTTTACCTAGAAACTTTACCAGTACTCAGAAATAGCTATACAGAACTTCTGCAGATGTTTACGTTTGAAGACGTCCCTGCAGACAATTCCATAGTGTTTTGGTTTCCAAAAGAATTCCAAGTGGACTGCTCGCTGGTTTGCAAAACATTTACAGTAAAGGAAACAGCCCACCAGAAGGTGGGGCTGGCCATAAAATTATGGTTCCAAGGTCAATAGTTGGCTAACTCAGTCTGGGTTGTACATTTAAGTCTTAAGAGGAACAGAAGAATATGACGAGGGGGAACTTTGAGACTTGACTACAGAACAAATATTCCAGGAACATATTTCACAGTTTAGATATCAGATTCTAAAAATAATGGAAAAGCCAAATTTAAAAATAGCTAGAGTAAATTCTAGGTAAAACTGCAGCTTTTTCATACTGGTTTATCTATAGAGGATAGGTCCAAAGACTCCAAACCTCACCTTCAAATGTTTAGGTCATGAATTGAATAATACCATGACCATCGCAACAAAATTGCTGTTAGCATTTTGAAAGGAATACAACCATCTTGTTGAGCTAGGGATTGAGTAATTTACGGCAAAGAAGAAATAAGAGAAAACCCTGGGGAGCTAGGAATTGATTACTTCATGGTAAAGAACAAATAATAGAAAACCCTGGGGAGCTAGGAATTGAATACAAGAAGACTATCCTAATAAAATTGCTGTAGATACATCAACCATGGGGAGATATGGAAAGAATAATTCACCGCACACAACAAACCAGAGAAAAGGATTAATAGCAATAATTTTGTAGTTAGTTACTAAGAATGTTAAAGAAGAGTCATAATAACAGGGGAAAAAAGGGATAATAATGGACAAGCCAGTGTGACTAGGTTAAAACTATGGAACACCGTACCTTACTGGTTTATCCTCATAGTAGGTCGCATGGAGATGACTTCCAATTTAGGAGTTACAACTATGTGATTTTTGGAGTTGTGGCAACTGCAAAGAGAAATTCCTTTTCTTCGGGTGTCAACTTCTCCCTCTATCTTATTAAAGACAAGAACTTTGGAATGCGCCACATGGCCAGAGGTCTATAATTTAATAGAGAGTTTTGACTTTGAAGTAACCATGTTGTAGCTCATTATTATCGTCATCAATTAAAAAAAATATCTAAATTGTATCTCTTTCTTAAGGTAATTAGTCTAACAACCTTTCCTAAGGTAGTTAGTCCATTCAACTTGGGAGAAGTTTTAGCTTTTGGAGCAAAACTGCCTATACAGATCTAAACCAGAATTGTCGACGTTTTTAGGCACAAAAGTATTGAGTCTTTCAAACAAAAATTATGGCTATAGTATGGTTGGTTAAAAAAATCCAATAAATGATATGAAATACACATCGATTTCATCCTGGTAAGCATGTTTGCATCTGGTATATCTGTGCCACAAATACTAATAACTTCTTTCCTTAATATATCTTGCCATTCCGAATTTAGCGCCAGCAAAAACACTGCCCAGGTTACCAGATTGGAAGTTGTCTCATGGCCTGCAAAGAAAAATGTCTTGCATTCATCCATGATTTTATCAATAGTCATGCTCAGATTTCTTTGAGACCCACCCAATTTTTTCTGGTTGGCAGTCATCATGATTCCAAGCAAGTCATTTCCATAGCCAACATGAGTTCCTCTTGTTGATCTTCGCTCCAACCTACTTAGAATTATAGAATTCAAGATTTCTTTAATTCTTCTATCAATCTTCCAGGCATACCTGTTCTTTGCTGTAGGAATATATCTACCAAAAATCCAAGGAATATAAGTACATGACAATCCTTAACTATAAGTACTATGACCCATTATGTTTGTGTAGAAACTTTTTGGACTATGTACAGCACTAAGAATATCCTTATCGATGAGTAAAATATCTACAGATTACGACACTAACCTATAGATCACATTATGGCACTAGCCTAAAGGTCACAAAGCACATTAAAAAGAAAACACAAACACAGATTATGGCAATAGCCTAAAGGTCACAAAGTACATTAAAAAGAAAACAAGAAAACACAAACACAGATTATGGCAGTAGCCTAAAGGTCACAAAGTACATTAAAAAGAAAACACAAAAACAGAAGTTGAAGTACTACTGAACTTGTAGTCAAATGCAAAACTATATAAATGGAAGATAAGTATACTGTAGTAATTACTGGCTTCCTGGGATGAAGACAGATTCTTCATCTTTGGCCGCCATTTCTTGTAATTATCTTTGCATCTCGAATACTTCTTTTCCCTCATTGTAACTGCTACCGAATGCAGTATGCGATATGATGTGTGCGGTTAATGCTCTCAACTCTTGATGGACGTCAATTTCTTTGACATGAGAGTCTGTCTGAGCCACCCTCTCTTCCCAATTCTTGAGCATGGATGAAGTGCAAGCAGCCATTTTCTTCACCATTGTCTGCCATTGGCAACATTAGAGCATAACTAAAGTCAGTGGCATACTCTAAAAAACTCCAACTACCAGGCACTCCCCAAAAAATAGTCTAGGTTATGCATATACTTAGTTGGCAAATTCACAACATATAACATATAATTTGGTTTATAGAGGAAAACACTGTTGAGA
>LPNX010573864.1:0-11993 GCA_001517045.1 Pseudotsuga menziesii
AATTGCCAACTTAGAATTCAGGTTAGCAATTTTGTCAAATTAATTGGAATGTTAATTTTGTACAGAAGTTTTAATATTTTTTTATATTATTTGTTTCTTGTCTTTTAAATTTACGTTGAGTTAATACAATCTTATATTATTTAATTTTTAAAATTACTTTGAGTTAAACTTAAAATTTAGGTTGGCAATTTTGTCAAACTAATTGGAAATTTCGGAAGAAGCTTTATTTTTTTATATTATTTAATTTTTAAAATCATTTTAAACTATTACAAATATTTAGAAAATAAGGCCTCCATAAGAACCCATTATTGCTATTATCACTATTGAAAAATATAAAAATAAAGTTAGGAAACCTATTATTTCTATTATAATAAAAAAATAAAGTTATGAAATTAGTATAAGTAGTAAAATAATTGATTTTAAGAAAAAAAGACAAATTAATAAATATTTAGAAAAACAAAATTGAACCATAAGTAGTAAAAAAAATTAAATAAATAAAAAATAATTCAAAATGTTTTATGAAATTATTATGAGTAAAAAAATTGATTTTAATAAAAAAAGACAAATTAATAAATATTTAGAAAAAAAACTTTGAACCTTTATAAAATTAAATAAATCAATAATATTTCAAAATGTTTTGACTTTAAAGCTAAAAATATATTCCGTGCATGCAAGAGGTTAATAAATCTTTACTTGGTTTTTCTTATCTTGATTTTAATATCTCAAAGAAATTATAGTATGTGACATGTAAGTAACTATACGAGTGTTCTTTGTTCCTCCTTATCCTACTATACCCCCATATGTCTATCCCGACTACACATATTCTAACACAGAGCATGCACTTTCATCTTGAGTCATCTATGACTTGCTGCAAATCTTCTCAGGCCATGGCCAATACAACAATCCTCCTCATCAACCTAGTTGTCCCTATCCATCTTAACAACAACAAGAGGTGCCAAAAAAACCTAGTCCTCACCACTACTATAACTCTCTTAAATCTTAATTACACTCGGGAGGATAATTTTGATCCCTTTTGAAGTTCTAATGTTTCTATACTTATCCTCTTGATTTCACAAATTTATAGGCCTTTCCTCGAGATTATGAAGGAATCCTCCCATGAAAACCAATTGATGAAATAAAAGCCCAATGACATGGATGGAACCATCCTTACCATAATTATTTAACTTACCACCTTTGGTGATTGGCACCACCTACACTTAAATGAATATTGGATCACCTGGATAATGGGAGGAACTAAAATCCATGATGTTGGACCAATGCTTGTCCTATAGTCTTAATTTCCCTTTGTTAATGCTATGGTCTAAACTATACTGGTAGAGGGAAACAATAAGGACTTTAGACATAAAGGCTCAAAGCATTTAGTTCTATCTTTGAGTGGTTAAATAAGTATCAAGCCAAACAAGGTATGTGTGTATTATTTGAATAATACCTAAAGAACAATAATAAGCTACGAATTCGAAGGATTTATGACCATCAATTTGATGTGTATCCAATCATAAAGACAAAACTAAGATGTAAACATATGAAAAGGTAAGCTACATGTTCTACATATTCACATAATATTCCATCGTATGTGTTGACAGAGATCCACCGACAGGGGTTCACTCTCTGTCGACACCCTAAACTCAGCAATATCCCTAAGCACTGGCCCAGACAGGTTTTACCCAGTCCAACAACGCCTGCAATGTAGATGAGGTCTCACTCGAGATGTCTAAGGGAGAACTGTCATAACCATGTTTCTACAGTTGCGAAAAAATAGACAACAATGTTCTGCATGTCATAATTAAAAATAAGATTCATATTTTCTATATATGATCTAAGTCTCCTCAACATTATAATCCTATCTCTATTTATAGGCTTGTGCCTTTTACAAAATGGTCCACTTAGATCAACTTACTAACTACTTGGACCAAAAAATACAAAATAATGACCAAGACGACTTTTGTCGACTTTCCCTCCTTGCACACCATCTTTTTCATTGTGTATCATATTTCACTTTTTCACATCATCTTAGACCTTGCGCATCACCCTTAATGTTGTGCAGCTTATCTCCATAAAAAAACTCTTGCCAACAGGCCCCCAATACAATCTTGTGGCACGCCGTCGAGCCACATCAACTAGAAACAATGTAGTTGTTGATTGTTATCTTGAAGTACTCATATTGCTGGGTGACTTCTTTGACTTTCTCCTTCCTGCTACCATATCTAATGGTCTATACTGCCTATAAGCTAACTGGCTTCCGGTTTTACTAGAATTCCTTAATCATGTGCATTTAGATCTTCACATAAAAACCTAGCATATACTATTGGATTCTTTTCGATTTTAGATCTATATTATCAACTGTCCAGAGACCCATAACTTTAGATCGTCAACACAAAGAATACTTCAGTTTATTACATAGTTTCTATGGTCTCACTATCTCAGACACAAAGACTCATAACCTCAACATTTTCCTTTGTTGATGCATAACTCATCCCGCTACCATATCGATATACTAAATTTCTTGAGTTTTATTCTACTGTCAACAATTTTTATGTGTCATGACTTCAAATACTAAGTGAACATAATCATATTTATCTTCTATTTGATTGCAGACATCATTCATTCATGACTCTCAGATTTTGTTGTTCTCACGTTACTTCATACCTTCTCTTATGTCACTCATACACCAACCTTGATCACCCATCATCATTCAAGAAGATAGATTTCAATATACTTCAACATTAGATACCAATTGAATTTTTTCTTAGATACCAATTGGAATTTTCTGACTTTAATTCCCATTGAGTTTAAGATCCCCTCTAATGTTATTTTCAGGATTTTCTTTCAATAATGAGAGACCTTTTTATAAAAAGGTCCCACAGTCATCACTACATCCTTCTTCATCACCTTCATCTTTATCAGTGTATTCTTATATATCTCCATCTTGCTTTTCCTCATAAAGGATGTCATCCTTATTTACGCCTCTATTGTGTTCATCGTTATCTTTGGAGACCTCACTGATGTTTGAAATCTTTATTTCTTCTACATATTTGGAGTCTTCCTTTCTTCTCCACATCTTTCGTTTGATGTTATGAGATTTGTTTGCAACAATATTCCTTGTAGGACTCTTCAGTTTGCAATCTCTTGCCATATGTCCATGGTTATTACACTTATAACATTCTATGTCATATTTTTGGTGTAGTGTAAAAAGATTCTTATTTCCCTTCGATATATTACTTGATGACTTCTTCTTGTATTCAAAAACCTTTCTTTCAGTTCTACAATTTAAGGCTTTATGACCAAAAATATTACAAGAATAGCAGTGACCTATAAAAAATGTGCAGATATCTATTTGGTCTCTTGGGTGCTATATTATTTCTATTTTTATCTTGAGAAATTAAGCCTGCTTTCTTGCTTCCTTCCTTTTTAGCTGGAGTCTTTAGTACTTAAACATAGATTTTCTTACTTCCTTCTTGGTGGGGGTGAATCAGTATTGTTATATTTTTACTAATTTAACCACTTTTTAAATCTATCATTTAAAAACACATAACAACAAGAATACATAGAACACAATTTTAGCGTGGAATCCCAATAGGGTAAACCACCAATACGTCCTATTACTACAAAAAAAAAATTACAAATAGTTTTGTCTGCTGCTACAGACAAGGATGGTATTACACCCTATTTTACAGCAACTATTGGAAGGAGGATACAACCATGACACCCTATTTACCAACTACCACTGGAAGGAGGCTACGACCCCCTAGTTTATCAGCTGCTACTAAAAGGATTCTATGACACCCTTTTTTTTCAATTATGACTGACAGGATGCTCCTAGAACCTATTTACCACCTTTTGCTGGAAGGAGGCAGCAACCCCCTGCAGGCCTGTTTCATACCCTAGCTCCACCCTGCCACCCTAATATGTTTTCTATAATATGCTAGATTTATTTTTCCTCCATTCTTTGTCACACCCAGTGCTCTCTGTTTCTAATTTTATGATGTGGATTTCAAGACCCATTCTCTCACTCATACTTCTATGTATAAGTACCTTCATGTTTCCTACGGACGCATATCTTTATTCTAGAAACATACCCTTTCACAATCATGCCCTTTCAAATCTGATAGTCACACCTTTTCAACTATCTGTGATTAATGATTTTTAATTAAATAATTAATTTAAAAATTGCTTGATCTCTTCTAATCTGCGAGCTTCCTTCTTTTGTGATCACGGGATTCATCAAACCAATGCCTGTGGAATTCCTCTCCTCTATCAGCGGGAATACTCTATCTTCACACCTTCGAGCTTCTCTTTTTCTCACTCCTGTGGGATTATTTTCCTCCTTTACAAGCTCTCTACGAGCTATCTTCATCGTAGGCTCATTTGGACATGTTTCTCTCACAAAACACAGGATTCACCTTCCATCTACGAGTTTCCTGTTGGACATTTTTCTTTACCATTTATGGATGTACCTCAGAATCCATTCCCACGGCTCAACATAACATTTTCTGGTGCTTCTTCAATATCTTTCTCAAGAATCAATCCAGATCATTCATCTAATTTTGAGTCTCTTCGGTTCGTCGATCTAGCACACAGATTTCTTCATCAACGATTCCCCACCATTGATCTTCATCGGGCATTTTCTTGACCATTCATCTAAGGAAATATGCGAATTGTGGGATGCAAAAATGTAACCTTTCCTCAAATCGTATCTAGAATTTCTGCAAGCTCCTTTCCGCAAGATTCTTTTCGCAAGCTCCTTTCCATAAGATCATTTCCACAAGCTCCTTTCTGCAAGCTTCTTCCCATAATTTTTCTTTTGCACCATCGATATTTTGCGGAGTCTTTCCTGACCTTCGATCTTCCATATTATGGGTTGCAGGTTCATAGAATCTTTAAAAATTATTTCCGCAATTCCCTTTTTGCATTTTCCTTCCGCACCGTCGATCTCTTTTTAGCAAAACTAATCTCTGTTGTCCGATCTTGCGGATTTTCGATTGCAGAACTTCATCCTTCCGCCTATATACTGCAGAACTGATCCTTAACTGTTGGATCTCATGCGAGATGCCTCCTGATCGTTGATTTTAGATCGAATGCGGATCCCACCATGAATTTGTGGATCTACACGATTGCTTTGCGAAAATCCTCTACGACTGTTTTTATCAGTTTTGAAGATTTATATACACAGAGATATAGTTTCTCTATTCTTTGATTGTTACATATAATCTATCTCCTATTCATTTCACTCTTCTGCACTTCCACTCTTCATTTGTCTAACTATCTTTGTCATTCATACTGCATCTCTACTTCCACTCAACCTTTGTTCTTTGTTTCATTAACTGTTGTTTACATCATACTGTTGACACTATCTTGGAAGTGTTCAGATTAGTCTTTCATGTTGTCTTATCATCCATGTCCATCTCATCCATTCCATTTGTTATAAATGAAATTTTATGACATCATCATTAGGACACCATCATATTCCTTGTCATCATATGTGTCATGCCACATCCTCAACTATGCCATATTCCTTAGTCTTTCATTTAGACTGGTTATTCCTTTGTCATTCGTGATTACCTTTGACATCAATGAAAACTATATATTCAACATTTCCTGCCTTGTGCGCCATCTTTGTCCTTGCGCATCATATTTTGCCTTGTGCATCACCCTTGGTGTTGCGCATCTTATCTCCATCAAAACTTCCTTCCAACAGTATGACAACGTTATATTCAAGAATGCTAAATGAAAACAAAATGGTTATCATAGGAAATAACATTCATAGTGTAAATGTTATTAGTTATGCAATTAACTGATTATGAAACGCATTAAAATTTTTGTATTCAAATATAAAATCAACAACAACCATAAAAGAGGCACAATTAGTTCATAATATAATGATCTTAAACATTCATAGAGAGATGTATTCAAAATATGCTTACTGTTGAGCCTCATTTTGTTATCATTTCTGCCATTAAAATAACACATTTAAATGCATATTTCATTATCTTTTGTGTATTTTATGTCATGCAGATTGTTATTTAGCACAAGTTAAGAACAAATTTAATCTTTATTCAACTTTGGTTATTAATATCATTTTTTATGATTTTATTAACTTAAATCTATATTATTTAGAGAATATTTGATATATTAATTAATATGTGTATTTGTTTGCAAGTTATGTAGTATGTTTGGGAAAATTAATAACAAGTGCACATTCAGCTTACCATTCATTCCGATCTATGCAATTGTCATTCAACTCTCCCACAGCTAAATAAATAGAAACGCAATTAGCCAGCCATGCAATCATCTCGTCCAACTTGTCTTCCAGCTCACACCGCAGCCGTCACTTAGCTCGTTGGTTTAGATTGTCAATCCGACTGTGCAAAGTCCATAACTGATTGCAAGCATTAAATTGCGAATAGCTCTAATCATGCGAACAAATGTATTGATGTCGAGCATGAAAAGAAGTCATTGGATTACCGACCGTTGATGAATGTTGTTAACCAATGTGAGGAAACTCACCAATGATGTCAATGAGTGCAAAGGTACCTGAGTACATCTTGCAAAGTGTGAATAGATTTGTTGATTTCAAGCCACTTGCAAGATCTGAAAATCAAGGGACATTGATGTATTCCCATGATTGTTAGCGAGAGAAATTTCCATTAAGGCATGCAAGCCTCTAAGTACTCAAAATGAACTCTAGTCTATATCCTAGATAAGGTGATGAGGTCGATGGGGCAGGACTTGTTGAAAGGTGGGCCTTAAGGAATCCCACATCAGTCAACATGAGTTGGTTTTATTCATAAGGAAAATTGGAATGGAAAAAGAGGGAAAATTGAACTAAAAAAGACAAAGGGATGTATGCAACTCAGAAAGATAGGTGTGTGTGGAGTCATGATAGTTAACGAAATGCAATAATGGACTCCAGTATGGATGACTAATGTGCTTTGAAGAAGAAATGGGTTAAACATCCATGACGCAAAAGAGTTTATGAATGTTTTCTATGTAACAACAAACTCCATAATGTTTATGATGAGTAATGGCTCCTTCAAGCTGTCTATCAAAGCATGTTTTTCAAAGTTTTTTTTATTCTTGAAAAATCACTTGACTAGCAAAATGCAATTGTCTTTTAACCTAAAAAAAACTTAGTACAAATTCCTGCATGAAACTTGTGAGAAGTTCGTAAAAGAAAACATATGATGCAGAAAGAAGTATACAAGTTGCAAAGAAAATGTCAGGAAGAAATAAAATGTGTTATACATGTTTCCGTTGTGCTCCTGGTTTGACATTGATCACTGCTTGAAGTGACTCAAAGAAAACAATTTTAGCATGAAAAAACAAAAATCATCATTCCAAAGCTGTTTTCAAGAAGTGTTGTGGTCCATTCACACTTTTTTCGGATTGTTTTTTTTAACTTTTAATTGTTTATGATTTTTTTTTTTTGGTTTTTATTTTCCTTTGTAGGATTTTATAAAAAAAATTATTCTTATTGTTTTCTTTCTATAAAGAAACTAAATAATTTTTATAATTTTATATATTTTTCTCGTTTTTGTTTTATTTTTATAACGCACCAAAAATAAAAAAATAAAAAATAAAAAAATGCAGAATCAAAGAAAAATGGCAAAAACACTAAAAATTAAATTTATCCGCATCTTCGTACATGGGCATTCATGTTTCGGCTCTTTAATTTTTTTTTTAAATATTTAATAGATGTAACAACTAGCTGCGACGCTAGCTGCAATGACCATCTATGACACCACCTATAGCTGTAACAACTAGCTGCGACAGCAGGCTGCAACAACTAGTTGCAACACCGGGCTACAACAATAGGCTACAACAACCAGCTGCAACACCGGGCTACAACATCCAACTGCAACAGTTCAAAAAAGCCTCATGCTCACACAGGCTGGCAGGAAAAAATTTTGTGACTCTGTCCCTTTTTCACGTGGATCAATTTTGGCAAGTCACTTTCAAGATCCTTCCCTCATGTTTCACTTTTTCTGTGTCTCAACCTTTTTAATTTTTTCTTACAACTCCTCGCCTGTAAACCACCTTGCGCGTTTTACACGATGGGCCTCATATTCAAGTTCATGTTTTTCTGATTTCTCGAGCAAAATATAGCATTAGCAGGTGGGTCTTTCCTTGCTTGCCACCGTGACTTCATGTAGAAATGAAATGCAAGGAATGGCTAATGATAAATCAGCGTTGAAGGAGGAGAAGCTTGCACCGACTGGTACTATCATCTCATTCATGTTTCATGCTGAAGTGAGAGTAATACTTTGCATTAGCTCATGTAGGTATAGATTCTCGAGGGTGAGACAAAGAAAGAACACAACCTTAAGATTTAGAGTACAAGGTTGGATTATTAGTAAGTTATGGAAGCACTCTAATTAATAGCGCATATGAACAAGCATAAGAACCATAGTTATCAGAATAAATTCCAGGATAGATCTTCATTTTCCCTCCTTCATGAACCAAGCAATTACCGCCAACTTCATAATTTCTCCTTCCCACTACTTACTAATTGTTGAAGTTCTATAATTAATTCACAGCCAACTACTTGGGGTTCAAGACTACGACCATAAATAGTAACTGACCAGCCTATTGCTACCTGGTCGTGGGTGGGATTAAATAGTCGACCAATGCCTTTGACCTTACAATATAACCATTATTAATTCTAGTGTAGACATACATCTTATTATGTGAGGAATGATCGACAAGCTGTAATGATATGCGCTGATGCGGGTTTCGATCTAGACTTGACTTTTATTATTAAGTAAAAGGTAGTCGAACAGAGCCTATTTTACAACTACCGGAAGTCTGGCCCACCAGAAGGAACAATAGTGACCCGTCAGTCCCAGGTCGGACTGGACCTACCGATTAATTCTAGATTTAGACCGTGATATCGATCCAAGGAAGACAAAGCAACGATAATAATAAATAGAAAATCTCTTTCTATCTCTTTTTTTATTCATGCTCTCTATCCCAGTGCCACTCCTTTATATGTATAAACGAGAGTTATTAGTCTGGTGTCTTCAAGTCAATAATAAGTAAATGGAACAAAGCAATTGTCATAGCCACTAATTGCCTTGTATATTAACCAGATTTATAAATCACTTCGATTTGATCGATTGTCGTATTCAGAATGCATCGTATGTAATGATCAATTTGCATCCTTTGACCGATGATACTGGTACATGTGAGGCACTTAAGGGATTTGTTCTACTCATGATATATAGCTCTACCTCCTTCTCGATTTGAAACGCAGCCAATATTAGAACTTGAAGGATTATTAATTAGTCGCTCTATATAAGTAACTTAAGGGAGCATACAGTAGCAACCCGCTGTCAATTCAAAGTCTTTTCCATAGTTACTTAAACTAGAGTCACTCATCATACCACCTTCTTTTTCTCTCTACCCACCTCGCAAAAGGTATCGATCCATAATAATATTTGAGACCATCCACTCTGCCAAGCTGTGCTATCACCAAACCATGCATAGGAAGCATTCATCTCAGATAAGTTGGTGTAGTGTCATATTTTTATGAGCGTCCTTCATTTTCTGCCATTTTTGTATGTGAGTACCAAATTCCTAATGTCACAACCCAGAGTCAATATCATGCAGCATATTTAAACCATTCGTGATCCAACAAAGAGAAAAGTCAAATAAGTAATTATTTTTCTAGGTAACAATGTCAACCTTTGCAAACTGACAAATTTCTTATTGCTTATGTCAATCATGTTCTTCAGGTATATGAACTAGGTTATTAATCTAGCAAATAATTATGGGTTTGTGTTGGATTTAGAGATGTCTAATTACAATAATTAAGTTGGACATACGTGCATTATGATTATGATATCAAATACTGTCGCAAGATTACATTTATGTAATGATTAAAATATGCCAAACAATGTGATTAATTAAGTCATGGCATTATACGTATTTAAATAAGGATTTGGATACGAATACATATAGAATAATGTTAATCAATTATAATTGTTAATGGACCGATTATAGTTGATTAAAATAATAGCAGTAATAAATTTGAGCTAAATAAGGAAATCAGAATTTACTTTGATTTATTTCGGTTTTTTCTGGAGGTTCCCGATTTCGAGATCTTATGAAATCCGAAATTCCAGATTTCTTGGCAGACTTGTTTCCCAAGTATTAGCTAAATTTCGGCTGCCCTAGGATTAGTGTTTTTTTTTTGCACTGCTATAAAAGGGCTGAGTCTCCAAGGCTTGCTATCATCTAGAAAAATTGTCTACTCCATTTGAAGACAAGATACTCTGTCATAATAATAAGGATAGCCAGAGAAAAGGATTGCAAGTTCTTGGAAGGACTCGAGAGCCAACAACTCAAGTCAAGACCAGGAGTGTATCAACCCAGAGCCTTGGAAACTGTCTGATTGATAGCATACGGAGGCCTTTGAAGATGGAAAGTAAGTTCTGCTGTGCATTAAATTTAATTTCTTACATAGGAGTAGATCTTGGTTAGGGTTTAAAGTAATTAGGAAAACCCACAAGTAAAACCAACAATTGGTATCAGAGCCACCCTTATGTAAGAATTGCAGTTTGATTCGGTTTTAATGATCTAGAGAAAGAAAGCTTTGTCTTATTTTAATTCATTTTTTAATTGCTTTCTATTTTTCATATCGAATTTAATTGTTGCAAAAGGAATTGTTAAAACAGTGCCATGATCTGCTATGCAACAATTTAAGGTTTTAAATTCGAATTAGAGAAAATAATTTAAGTTTGAATTTTTTTTTAAATCTGGTCATAAAGAATTGATTTGAGGTAGTCATCTTAAAACAGGCCAAAACTTTTGACTCGTAACTCCGATTTGGACGTATGACCACAATTCGGAAACCTTGAAATACGAGGAATCTAATGCCATAACAGCTATGCCGTTATAGGCATTTTTTCCAGGCCTAAAAATGTTGTTTAAGCCCTCAAAATGGCTGTTTTAAGCCCTTAAAATTTCGGTTTTTTTTTTCCTCAATTCCAGATCTGAAAATTTGTTAACTCTAGTACCATCTTACCAGACCTTAGGAGTAATTGTGAGTAATTGTAAGTGATTATAATTTAGGTTATAATAATTATAATTACTATAATTACTATAATTACTATATATATATTATGCTATATTTAGGCTAATTATTAGGATTTAGATATTATTTAAAATTGGTATTAACACCAATTAAAGGGTATAATACTAAATTCTAAATTGATCACAATAATCCTAATTATGGCATAAAATTTGTATTAACGTTAATTATTGATATAATACTAAATTCGGATTTTATCACAATGATGCTAATCATGGCAGCCATAAAATTATTTAGTATTCTCTAAATAAATTATTTAGTATTCTCTAAATAAATTATTGAAGCATTTCTAAATGGTAATCGTTGTAGAAATTGCTAAAGTTTTACTAAAACCTAATAATTATTTTGATGAATATAGTTGACATATTAAATTTAAAAGTGTTATAAGATACTGTATTCTATATAGGACGAGTAGATTCTATAGGTACGTCCTAGATTAGGTTTTAGGCATAATTTTGGAATCTAACTAAAGGCGTTTTATGTATACATGTGTTGTTTTCGCATGAGTCAAGCATTGATGTTCGCAAACGAACCGCTCTGTGTAAGACGATTGCAAGGATGACTCATGACAAGTTCAAATGACGTGCTGGCAATGGACGTGGGTGTTAGCTTTCCCAAAGGAGGGTTGGCACCTGCTAAGTTGTTTGGTGCATAAGGGTGATGTATAACAAATAAGTTGCAACACACATGTGCTGGCGATGTCTAGAAAAGCATTTGGGGCTTGGTGCACCAGGTCCGTTAGTGACCTGCCTCCCCCACTTGACTGGCCTGGTCGTTAACAAATGGATATGTCAATCTGGCCCAAAGGCGGAAAAGACAATAAGGTAATGATTGCGCCCAAAGGTGTTTTTCATTATTGAGTGGTGTTTTGGCTAAAGATTTA
>LPNX010573864.1:13997-34850 GCA_001517045.1 Pseudotsuga menziesii
ACATTAGCATGTTTGAAAATGATCTTGTTAATATCAAACAAGCTGTGGAAAGCTCTAACTCTCAAATGTGGATTAATGCCATAAATGAAGAGATGAAATCTATGTATGACAATGACGTTTGGGATATCGTTCCATTGCCTAAAGACAAGAAACCCGTTGGTTGCAAATGGATATTTAAGACTAAGCAGGATTCTAAAGGCAATGTTGAAAGATACAAGGCACGTCTTGTTGCGAAAGGTTTCACACAGAAAGAAGGCATTGATTATAAAGAGACTTTCTCTCCAGTTTCATCGAAAGACTCTTTAAGGATTATATTGGCGCTTGTAGCACATTATGATTTAGAACTTCATCAGATGGATGTAAAGACGGCGTTTCTCAATGGTGACATTGATGAAACGATCTATATGAAGCAGCCAGAGAACTTTGTATCAGGTGATGCAGGGTCTATGGTTTGCAGACTTAAGAAATCTATCTATGGGCTAAAACAAGCATCTCGACAATGGTATCATAAATTTCACAAAGTTGTTAGCTCTTTTGGTTTTGAGTCTAACATAGTAGACGAATGCATATACCTTAAGTTCTGTGGGAGTAAATTTATTTTCTTGGTTTTATATGTAGATGACATATTGCTTGCCAGTAACGATAAGGACATGTTGCATCAAACTAAGAATTTTTTATTTAAGAACTTTGAAATGAAAGATCTTGGTGATGCATCATTTGTTCTAGGGATTAAAATACTTAGAGATAGATCTCAAGGTATTCTAATGTTATCCCAGAGGAACTATATCGATAAGATTCTAACAAGATTTGGCATGGAAAACAACAAACCAGGAGATACCCCTGTATCAAAAGGAGATAAGTTTAGTCTAAAACAATGTCCCCAAACTGACTTAGATAAAAACATCATGAAAGATATTCCCTATGCCTCAGCCGTGGGTAGCATCATGTATGCACAAGTATGCACGCGTCCGGATATTGCGTTCATCACTGGAATGCTAGGGAGATATTTGAGTAACCCAGGTATGGAACACTGGAAGGAAGCCAAGCGAGTGTTGAGATACCTAAAGAGAACAAGGGACTATATGCTCACGTATCGGAGATCGGAACAACTCAAGTTCATTGGATATACCGATTCTGATTTTGGAGGATGTGTCGACAGCATGAAGTCAACATCAGGATACATCTTTATGATGGCTGGCAGTGCCGTGTCATGGAAGAGCGCTAAGCAGTCATTGGTAGCCTCCTCCACTATGGCAGCTGAATTTGTTGCATGCTATGAAGCCTCTAATCATGGCGTATGGCTGAAGAACTTCATCACAAGTCTGAAAATTGTGGATTCTATTCAGAAACCACTCAAATTATTATGTGACAACAATTCAGCAGTGTTATACGCAACCAACAACCAAAGTTCATCAAAGTCGAAGTACATCGATATTAAGTTTTTGGTTGTAAAAGAGAGAGTGCAGAATAATGAATTATGTATAGAACACATAGGTACAGACTCCATGATTGCTGATCCTCTTACTAAAGGATTACCACCCAAGAAGTTTCACGAACATGTTGCTCGTATGGGTGTAATATCTATTTAGGATGGTTAGAAAATGTGGGAGTCTGAATATGTTTTAAGTTTTGTTTTTTATGTTCTATGTAATGCAATTGTAAACAATTTTGATAATATATACAAGTTGCATTCAGTTTCAGTTTCATTATTTCTTTCTTTAAAGTTTAATTTTTTGACCTCATACAGTAAAGTAAAGGTGACTCAATTAGAAATAGGCACGTATAATCACACTTGCGTGTAATTTCTAAACTATATGTCCAAATCAGATTCATGTCATTCAGTTATGTTGGCAACGTGATTTATGTCGGTTTAGTTGCGAATAAATGTGACAAGTGCTGCTTAAGTCCTCTGTTAGCATAATTAATGGACGGAATTGTTTAAGAAATACGATAAGTAAAGACAGAAAAGTTGCATGCAATAAAGCTAAGGATATATAATCAAAAGGTTGCACTTGTCCATGTGGGAGATTGTTGGATTTAGAGACGTCTAATTACAATAATTAAGTTGGACATACGTGCATTATGATTATGATATCAAATACTGTCGCAAGATTACATTTATGTAATGATTAAAATATGCCAAACAATGTGATTAATTAAGTCATGGCATTATAAGTATTTAAATAAGGATTTGGATACGAATACATATAGAATAATGTTAATCAATTATAATTGTTAATGGACCTATTATAGTTGATTAAAATAATAGCAGTAATAAATTTGAGCTAAATAAGGAAATCAGAATTTACTTTGATTTATTTTGGTTTTTTCTGGAGGTTCCCGATTTCGAGATCTTATGAAATCCGAAATTCCAGATTTCTTGGCAGACTTGTTTCCCAAGTATTAGCTAAATTTCGGCTGCCCTAGGATTAGGGTTTTTTTTTTGCACTGCTATAAAAGGGTTGAGTCTCCAAGGCTTGCTATCATCCAGAAAAATTGTCTGCTCCATTTGAAGACAAGATACTCTGTCATAATAATAAGGATAGCCAGAGAAAAGGATTGCAAGTTCTTGGAAGGACTCGAGAGCCAACAACTCAAGTCAAGACCAGGAGCGTATCAACCCAGAGCCTTGGAAGTTGTCTGATTGATAGCATACGGAGGCCTTTGAAGATGGAAAGTAAGTTCCGCTGTGCATTAAATTTAATTTCTTACATAGGAGTAGATCTTGGTTAAGGTTTAAAGTAATTAGGAAAACCCACGAGTAAAACCAACAGTTTGGTCCAAGAGATATCTTGTTGTTTAACAAGTAGGGAATTTGCTCACGCCACAGTTGGTCTTTGTCATGCTGCTTCATATCTCTGATTTGTCTCCATGCGTTGGGCATCATTGACGTCCTTTAGGCTTATGCCCCAAATAAATGCAATATTAGAATGTTTTCAAATGGAAAAAACCATGTTATCCCTAGAGCTATTTTCCAATTACAGCAATCCAATTTTATGGATGAATTGACAGCTGAAGAGACTGGAATGAGCGATGGTGTATATGCCACTTTGTAAAATAGGAGTCGTGAAAGTCAGAGTCTTGTTTTATTGATTCAATTGGGATCTATCCATTTTGGCATATATTTTTATAGGAAAAGGATTTAATTCACTGCTCAGCAGAAGAATGATCCATGAGCGATATATCAATGAATTGCATCATCAATTAGCCCATAAATCATGTATAATATTTTTTTATATAGAGAGAGAAATGTGAATTTATATAACGATGCACTTGGTCGAATCAAGATCGAGTTGATGGTAAATGGGGTAAGGAGCATCTCAGAGATGGTCTCAGGCGATTCGACATCCCCTTATACAGAGGCAATTTCAATAGTTCTCTCCTACATTTTCGGTTGGCGGTAGAAATCTCATATGAATGATTCATCCTTCACTTATAGTTCTTTGGTGACGTCTAATCAGAGAATAATATAGATGATCAAAGGATTTTCATTAGGTGGGAGCATCCATCCGTGATGGAGATCGAATTGGCGATTCATACGGAACGAAATTACACATGTTCATGGGTATGTCCGGATTTTTCCTGGAAGAGACGACAAATTTACGATCGTATGTTCTCTTTGTTGAAGAATAAATAATGGGATATGGGTTCTGTCATGAATATTATGTGAAGTATTTTAACACCATACCCGTTCATGAGATATGGAAAATACCCACCAGTTCCATCAATACATCGGCATATGGACAGTATATATCGACCTGGCTTATACATCAAATTAGTCTTGCAGCTCAAGTTACATTGGCTTCCACCGCATCTATGCATTAATTAAGGTCGTAACAACAAAATAATGTGTCAAATATTGCATTATATACATGAATACCCACACACAATAAGCTCAACAACTCTGTTGCATTGTAACCCAAGGAACTCATGATTGAATCGAGCTCCAGCGAATATATTCGACGACTTCCTTCTTTGAAAGTGGTGGATCGAATCACATCGACTCCAGCATGGAATCCACTCAAAATCTCAAAAATATAGAAGATATTTTCAAGAAATTTGATGCTAATGGAGACGAGAAGATATCATCGCTGGAGCTCTTAAGGTTTCGGGCTTGGAGGAAGAAGAACGCCTTGATTGCGAGAATATTTTATTGGTTAAAGACTTGATTGGTGATGATTAGGAACCTGACTGGCACACATGGATAACTCAACAAGAGATAGGTTCAAACGATTTCCTTTTAATAACATTGACTTTTGGATGGGTCAAAACTGAAAGTAGGTTTAAACTTTATTCTTTTATCAGGCAGAATGAATCAGATCGTTTCTCATGAAATTAACTTTGGAATACTGTAAATCAAATTGATACCTAATCAAAGGATAGATGGGATTTAGTTGTTGCAACCACGGGCAGAAAAATATTTTTATTCAGTTGAACGTACAACTCTTCAATGGTGATTGTATGGGACTTTGATCATACGACGACAGAGTCAAAATGGGGAGAATGCAAATAGAGTGGAAATATATGACTCTTTGGAGATACATATCGACAAACAACAAATGAAATAGAAGCATTTAGAGAGGATCGAATAATAGCCCTGCGCTGAGCATCGGTTAGTTTGAAAACACGCTTCTAAAGCAAAATAAATTTTGATGTATCTTAAAATGATTCTCCAAACATATCTCTACTGCAAGAATCGTGGTGTAATTAGGAATTGGTCCGTATATCTCTGTCAACAACTGCTTCATGAAGCTTATTTTGAACATGAAAATCTCAGGAGAAATTTTGGATTTTAGAATATGCAAAAAAAGAAGAAGATAAGAGTTATCTTTTACATTGTCACACTTGGATTCACATCTCTCAACAAGCTAGGAATGATCATATGTTGGTTGTTGTGGCCAGTTTAGTTTCTTGACTGAAGTTTCGATGGTCATCAAAACTAATGATTATTGTTGTGATTTGGGACAAGATTAAATTGACTGAGACAAAAGTTTGTTATAACGGTGAAAATGAGAAAGGTTTTGTAAAATTTCAACAATGTATTTCAATCAATCTCGATCACAGTTTCAGTTTTTTTCTTGGCCTGATCCAGATAATGCGCCTTAAACATGCAGATCTAAATTGTTATTACCATGTTGTTTCATTGTTATTGCAGGTTGTTCTTTAGATCGAAGGGTCTTTTTAAGGAATTGTAGATGGATGGAGTGCAGAAATACAGAGAAATTTCATAAATGGTTTGGCCTAGGCATTATTTGCAAAGTTAATGTTTAGGCACCTACAGGATGAAGGATGATGGCAAAAATATGGCTGTGACTCCAACCGACGAGAATCTTACAGGTGTGACACTGCTACAACTGTTGTTTCAGCTCGGAGTTGCATTGTTTCAGCTTGGAGTTGCAGCTGCTTCTCAGGATTATAATTTCAGCGATTGTTCAGCTTAAAAATGAATTTGCCACATGAATTTGTAGGCTGGTTTTATTTTACCAAAAAAAAATAAAAATGAGCAAACGAAGATAAATGATTTGCAAAATAAAGATGAAATCGATTCGGTATGTTGCAAACATAAATTTGTTCATTCTTGAAAAATATAGAAAACATCCTACTTTCTGATCCTCATGATCGCACGAAACGCGGAGGAGAGCATACTTATTTCGGGTGAAAGAAAAAACTGAAAATAAAATCCTACCTACTCTATGCTAATTGGGAATTATAAAATAGTTATGTGTAGTTAAATATCCAATTAAGCCATTCACGTAACAATAATAAAAATATGTTCAGTGTTAATTTTGAAAATAGAACATGAGGATAAACAAAAATGTGTGAAATTAGTTGTTGTGACTATGAATTAACTAGAAAAAAAGAAAAACTAAATTGTTCTAACCTAGTACTCGCTTGAAACCATCGTTCGATAGGGATTTCGTAGGCATAGTTTTCACTCCTCGGATGATGATGCAACTTATTGTTATCCACCTCGACCTCTTGCTCACATGATTGTCTGTCATTATATGTGTAGGATTCTTCATATGTTGATTCCTTGTTCGTTGCTGGAGGAGAAATTAAGCTCTTGGATGCTGTCAGGATCTCCTCTTTGAGAGAAGAGGAGATCCCTACTTTTGCAAGGATCTGAGTGAGGTGTTCCAAGCTTAAACTCATTGTTAAATCATTTTGAAAAATGTATTCTTACAGCACCCAAATCTAAATGAAAAATTTAAATAAACACTCTTTCTGAAACAAATTAAAAAACACTCTGTACAAAAAAAAATTACTCTTCACAGTTGCGAAAAAATCAAACTTGCTAAAATTGAAATTCACACTTGCGGAATTGAAATTCACTCATTGCAGAAATTGAAATTCACACTCTAGAATATGCTTGCATAAAATTAATAAAACTAAAATTCAATCCATCTAGCTTCCCCGGCAACGGTTCCAAAATGTTGGGTGAAATTAATGTCGTTTTAATTCCGTTGTAGTATATTCCCAACCATTTAATTTGTCAATCTGAGGTTCGTAGGCTTACGAAGCAAATGCAAAGTATATGCAGGACTGAAGTGAAATTAAGCTAATCTAACCCCCCCTTTCTAGTTTCTAATTGCTAATCTGATTCCCCCTTAAGCTAAAACACACAACTACTAATCTAATGCTGGAAGCTGAAACACATGGCTGAAAGTAAATTGCATAAAGAAAGACAACATATGAAGAGCAACGAGACAACACATGTAAGATGACATTAACAACAAATCAATCTTAATTTATGTAGAAATTTCGATACAGATTAATGTATTCCTGAGATTCTCCTGATCTAACAAATTTTCCTCTTGTTAAATACAGAACCGCTTCTACTCTAATTATTGCGGAAACAATTAATCCACGATTGACATAACAATGCACAGAGTGAAATATCAATAATACACAACACAATGTTTTCCAGGGAAAGCTTAAAGCTCAAAACCCCACTATCATATATATGTATATCATGAATCATGAAACAATCTCATACAAAACTCTAATCCAAGAGCTCTCAGTACAATACAAAAGTCTCACCCTGTCATACACGAATTAGCTAATCATGCGCCAATTCCCTGTGTTCAGACAGCCTGCCTCCTCTACGCAAATGCTGATGCGCAAACTCCTATGCGCAACCTCTGAGATCTCGATTCTCCCCAATTGAATCGAATCCAATTGAAAACTCTTTTAATTGCTGCGTTTGCTCATGCTCATAAGCATATTCACTGCATGTGTGAACAAATCACAACTGATAGTCAACTGTCCCTTTCACCTATGATCTCAACTGGTGTCCATTGGAATGCATATAGTTACCGGTGGCAAGTCTTCAGTTGTATGCGAGTTAACTTGTGAGTTTAGTGAATTAACTAATTCACTGAACTCACACTAATACAACTAAACTTAACTCACTTAAATACACTTACAATTCTGTTACAATTCCAAATCACTCAGTTATGAACGAGATAATAGACTAATAGTTATTGTCTAATGTAATTAAGGGAAAAGTAAATTAGACACATGTTTCTTGTTGACTTTTCAACAATTTACATCACAAGAATTAATGACAAAGCATGAAAGCATTATGAACAAAATCTAAGAATTCCTTTCTCCATATTACAAAGTCAAGACTAACTTCTACAATCTATATCTTCTCCTAATCTACTATCTATCTATGATTAATGAAATGAAGCGATATCACTCTCTTTTATACATGAAGGAGATAACCATCTCATAGTGAGAGATCCATTATTCTCTCAATCCCTCTCAACTAATTTCCTATTATTACAAGATATGATCCCTTCAAATCCTCCACATGTCTCTCACAAATTATCCACATGTCTCTCATAAATCCAAGATAAGATATGCCAACCAAATCTCCATGATATTCTCCATGGAATATTCTTTGAATAACTATATCCTTGAAATGGTGGAGGAGATATTCGAGAAGTCTTTTCTTGAATTAATCCTTCACATATTCTTACACATTACATTTAGCTCATCCATACTTGAGATATTAGAGAAAAACATGTTAATTTCTAATATTTAATCATAAATTCACTTATAATACTATAATGAATAAAGTCACAAAGAATAAGTTGTAACCCACATATATGTATGGAAATGGTATGATGAAAGGTTAATGGAACGATGAAATGTGAGGAATAGCAGAAGGTAAAGTGGATGAAAATATGACATTTCTGAGTCTCAACAAGTTGGTGACTAGTCAAGCTTAGTTATGCTTCAGTTACATTTAGTTAGATGTGCTCCAGCTCAGTTAGAACCAGTATTGCATGGTTGCATGTGGATAGGAACTTATTCTCACATACTTTTCACCTACCACATCAGTTAGACTAGTTTAACTAATTATAACTGAATGAGAGACTGAATTAGACAAATTAATCCTAGCTAGTTAGCTTTGATAGTGATTTAGACACTTCTAGTTAGCCATGCAGTCATATTGAGTAGGTAGATTCGACTCATATCCACATGATTCGATTTATCCTTTATGTAACAATGGTGTATACTGCTAGGATTAATGAAGTTTATAGTGTAACTATACTAAACAATAATTTTATGTTTCCTGTGAGATTTGTTTTGTTCAGTGGGTATTATTTATTCCTTTTACACTACATAATAATTAAAATCTAATGGCACATTAATTCTAATATGGTATCAGATCCTCCTCAGGAAAGATTCAAGTATGTCTACTCTCCATTGTACACCATAAGCAATTGGGTTTCCACAAAAGTCCCCCACAGAGTTCCTTTCTAACTCTAGATTCATTCAAAGTGGTAGTGCGGGCATGCCAAATCCTAAAAAAGTGTACATTTGAAGAGGGAAGGCTTGATTCTAACATAGTGCGAATTGGTTTTGTTTTTCCACTGTTTTCTTATAGGTGCTATGTAGCTTTATTGGAGAAATTGACTAATGATTTGTTACATGTTTTAGATTCAGATGAAGAGGATCAAGATCAACATGATCGTGGTATTGAGGCTAAACCTCGTGATATTCTATATCTAGATCCAACAACCATTCTAAACCAAAGGCCTAAGCCTAGATGGGCTCAAAATATCATTGTTGTAGCTAGGGATGTTGTTGGGAATCCAAAAGATAGAAGGAGAACAAGGTTCCAGTGTTTGAATGAACATGTTTCTCTCTCTCTCATATATTTGATCCCTACAAAGTGGTGCAACAAGGTTCCAGGAAAGTTTTGCATGATGATAGAAAATGATCAACTACTTGGCACACAGAAGAAGAAAATTGATCGTTCTCTACCTCTTCCATACACAAGAAACACATACAACATCCATCAATTTAGAAGGACATTCATAGGTTCACATGCACAGTCTTGAGATGCTTCTACACAGAAGAGCCAAGATAATGCATTTGCTGCTGCATAGTCTTGCAAATTGCAGAAATTTTTTCACAAAGTTTTTATTCAAAAATTGTATTTCTTGTTCCTGCTTATTTTGAGGGGGCGTTTTCCATGAGGTCCTCTAATATTTCCTCGCTTTATTAAGCAATTTTTTTTTATTATTTTCTATTTGTATATGGGTGACTTTTGGCCTTGTTGCTAGGGCCCGCAGTTGTCCAAGTTTGGATTTCAGGGGGGGTTAGTATTTATAATCCTCCCTTGTCCAAAATGGTCTATTAGATTATATTATCCTAACTTAGGAGTCGTTTAGCTATTATTGGGTCCACTAGTACCATTGGGTCCACTTGGCCTAATGAGGCCACATGCACGAGTCACTGGAGTATGGGGAACATAGATAGAGGATAACTGGAACTCATTGCACATTTATGCATCATTTTATGCACCTCCTAGTCCAATCCCTACAATTTACGAGTCACTAGGAGTGTCAACACCAACCTCCTTCAGTTGTTGGCAGTTGGTGACAAGTCAAGCTTAGTTATGCTTTAGTTACAATCAGTTAGATGTCCTCCAATTCAGTTAGCACCAGTCTTGCATGGATGCATGTGGATAGGCACTTATTCTCACCTACCACATTAATTAGACTAGTTTAATTGATTATAACGGATTGAGAGACTGAAATAGACAACTAAAGCTTAGCTAGTTAGCTTCGATAGTGATTTAGACACTTCTAGTTAGCCATGAAGTCAGATTAAGTTGGTAGATTTGGATCATATCCACATGATTTGAATTATCCTTTATGTAAGACTATTGTATACTACTGGGATTAATGGAATTTATACTGTAATTATATTGAGCAAAACTTGTCTATTTTTTGTGAGATTTGTTTTGTTCAATGGGTATTATTAATTCATTTTATACTGCATAATAATTAAAATATAATGGCACTTATTTCCTGAAGGTCAATGACACATTAATTCTAATAGTGGCTCCATTTTATTACACCACCCGAGAGGCCTCACTGAGATGTAATTTTTGTTTTTTTAGTTTAATATATTTTGCAGACTTACAAAAAAAATGTCAAATAATAATTTTAATAATATGTAAGAAATTTCTTTCACAAAGTATTATTCATCATGTAATCCTTGATCAAATTAACTTTTAATAGAAAAATATAAATACTAATAAATTATGTGGCCATTATAATTTAAAATAATTTGGTTTTGATCATGAAAACAATAAACTATAAAATGTTTCCAACCAACTAATATAACAGGATCAAAATAAGTTCATCTTTGAAACTCTTGTCACACATTTTATTTTGTATTGTTGTGAAGTTTGTCACATGGCATTATCTTGTATGACTGTGAAGCTTGGTGCTATAGCATCTTGAGAGAATAATGGACAACATCGAGCAAATCCAAAATTAGTATGCCTTAACCAATACTCTCTTAATATAATTCATAGGTCTTTCTCCCATCCAGAGCATGGTTATGACTAGTAGGTTATTGATGTATAGGTACAAAATAAATAATATGGGAGATAAAAAAAAACTCCTTAATTTAATGGCTTTAAAATCTAGTGTAAAACAACTTCGACTCAAGGGATGTTGGTAAAAAGACACATTGGACAAGTTAAACCATTTTGAGATGGATGAAAATGTTATTTTACAAAATATTAATAACCTCAAATATATTGTTACTTTTAAGTTTAAAATAAAATGTGGTGCAATAAAGATTTAGATATTAAGACATGGTTAATATATTATAAGGAGTTAAATGCACCTAATATAGAATATCAAACGTACCTCTATGTATTGACTAGTTAAAAGAAGAAAGTAATATAGCCAACATAAGAACGAAATATCATGAGCAGCATAGTGAAATAGGCCGTTGAACAGTTCCTAAAATGTTATGGGAGGAAAGAATTTGCCATCTGTTTCTTTGTTTCTCTAAAAGTGTTTTTTGTAAGCTCGTATTACATTTGAGTCTCATACTCTTTGTTGCTATACAAACAATATTATTACTAACTCTGCCTATAATTAAAATGGCTATACAAACAAACACATTGTTATTATGTTATTAAATAGTTTTTCTATGGATCATTCTAAACACTATAGGTATGAGCCATAGAAAAAAAAAAACTTAACTTTTTTAATAAAAATAATGTAAGAATCATAGTTTAGGACTTTACTCATTTTGAAAAAACTCAATCTAGTTAAAGTTCAAAATTCTAGATCCACTTTATATTTCCAAATTTAATGAAATATGTGTTATTTAGTTTTTTCATATTGTTTAATTTTGGTTTGAGTTTTTTTTATGCTATGCAGATCGTTCTTCTATTCAAATTCAAATTAAGGTTGATCTTGGTCGAAGTTATAAATCCATCCTATAGACTTAAAAATAATGCAAATGGACAAGCTCGTGATTTTTTGGAAGAGAAGGAATGTTCAAAATGGTGATAGGAATTACCTTACTTTTTAGAAAAGATCATGTTTTTTTTTAAGAGAAGGAATGTTCAATATGGTGATAGGAATTACCTTACTTTTGGAAAAGGATATATTTCCATGGTTACCCTTAGATTCTCTGTGCATATTTTCAGCGGTATGCAGGGAATAGAATGATCTATTTTTTTCCACCAAATTTATAACTAATTGATGGGTGAAGGTGATTCCTAATCTAAATCCACTTCTTTTATTCTCTAGTGTAGTGCGAATCCCGAATTTCCATAGATGGGTTATAGTTTCTTCATGCGAACATGGAAGACAATTATTTCCTTTAACTTTCTGCAACTACTGGAACACCCAAACCCAAAACTTCAACTTAGATACTACGAATGCGTTGACATCTTCTTGGTGGGTTCTAGTGATCTATTGAGTTCCTCTACGTATGGTGTCTACAATCCTCTTATTCAAAATTTGTTATGTATAATGTTTATTACCATTTTTTAGGTCAGTCTTTGCATATACACTACAACAAATCCTAGAATTAGCGTCCCATTTAGCATCCCTTTTAAGTGTAATTTTTTTTTACATTGAGTGGTCAAACTAGACCCTAAATGAGACGCATCATGGAAAAAACTTAAAGCGTCTCAAAAAACGTATTTTTTTGCTTCCTAAATAGCATCCTTTATGACATCCAAAATAGCATCTCTTTTTTTGCTTCCAACTTTGCTTCCTAAACAACGTCAAGGTTTGCTTCCTAGCAAGTGTCTACTTTTGCTTCTTAAATGAAATGCCCATTAGCGCCATATTTGCATCCTTAATAGAACCATATTAGAGTCCAAATTAGCATCCATTTTTTCTACCACTTTAGCATCCCACTTTGCACCATGTTTTACTTCCAAATATGTGCGAATTTTCACTTCCAAATTTGCACCAATTTTTGCTTCTGTTTTTGCATCGTGTTTTGCTACCAAAATGACGCCAAATATTTCTTCTATTGTTGCACCATATTTTGCTTTCTATGTAGTGCCATGTTTTGCATCCAAAGTAATGTCTTATTTTTCTAGTATATCTATGCCATGTTTGGCTTCGTCATTAGCGCCACATGTTGCATCCTTTTTAATGCCTAGTTTCACATCTCTCATGTTTTTGTCACTAATTTATTCATTTTTAGTAATTTTATATATGAGTTTTGGTGATTTTGTTTGGTCACCTATCTCTTATTTTTTGCTTACTAATTTAGTTGTTTTTAACCGATATTATAATATCACTAGGGCATGGAGGAATCGAACCACCAACCTCCTGCTTGTAAGGCAGGCGCTCTTCCATTGAGCTAGAACCCTTTAAGAATTTGGGAACCTAACTTACAGAGTCCTCTATAATGGTAAAAAAATATCAATACACAACTTTGAGAATCTAATGGTCGACAAAGGATGATAGATTGTATTATTTTCAACATGGGAGTGATTACGTTCCTTAGTTCTATGTATATCATTTTCTTATGACTGTAAAGTTTCTATCATTACAGTACCAACATCTGCAGCTTGTGAGGAAGTCTGTCGACAAAGTATAGTATAGCAAGTCTGTCGACAAATAATAGTTAAAATGTGTTCACCTATTCTGTCAATGACTATCATAATCCTATAGTGTGTTCCTAATTCGAATTAAGGTTTTAACACGGCCTTTCGACTGCAACATTGGCCACAAGAGGAAACCATTTTTGTATAGGAAGTTGAATGCATAGAGACACTCTTGGTTCAAAGTGACCACCCCAAATTTATGGCTAATAGCATCTAGTTAAACTACCTACAATGCACATTAACATATTAAATGTTCAAAAACATGTTAGCATCAATAGATGACAAGGTAAATGTTATAATAATGAACTATGTGCTAATAAATTAATTGATGTATAGGGAAAATTTCCATCCTATTTTAATTTCGTGGATATCCTAATGATAACAATAATTTATACTATAATGGAACATGCAATGTGATTTAAATCCATGAGTATTCATACCTATGTTAGATGTGACAAGATCTTAAATCACATTACCTTATATGCTTAGAGTCAATAGCTAAATATCAGTAGAAAGTCGCATAGTTAGTAAACACGGAGCAAAATCCTTCCCGAAAAAATCAATACAATATCAAAAAATATCTAAGATGAAAATATAATCCCCACCTAATCCAAAACCATAAGCAAAAATGGAATTCCTAGTAGCTCATATCAACATTTTTTTTAGAGTCCATTTTTTATAAAGTACACACAAATCAATGCCAAGATGCAAGATCTTTGTCCCATATTTATGAATCAACACACTTTGTGTTAATAACTTAAATTTTATATTTGAAGAGTTTATTCCTGTAGTTACCATAGATATCTTTCTTTTTTTTAGAAAAGAGATTAATATTCTACTGAAAGAAGCAAGACGCTCTTGCAATCTAGAGATGCTTAAGAGATCTAAAGTTGAGATCAGTGTATACATAAGAAACAAACATTCTTTATACTTTCTCCAATCCTAAGCAAAACATCATATCGATTTCATTATCCAACGTTGAAACATAAATTATATGAATTCATTTCATTAGTGCAAGACGACACATTCTATGAATTCCCTAAAGTTCATAAAGTCAACAATACCATTACCAATTTAATTCAAGAGAAACATTTGTAGGATTGTGTTGTAGTATTATTACCTTCTCACTCATAGGATTGATGCGTTAAACAAGAATATATTTCTACTATAAGAGTATGATACCTACAATTTAAAGACAAAACTAATATTAGGAGAGGAATAGACAAAAAGGAGAAAGTAAATTCTAACTTAAAACATGGTATAGGTTTGCAATTTTGAACAATAGGAACAACAATTTGATATTCAACAAAAACTTGTAAAATGAAACTTAGACAGAAAATAATATTCCACCACATCTTACAAAACTCAAATGTAGCAAGTATGCTTCTTCCCAATCAACAACAAGATCAAGTCCAAAAAGATGAAAGGATTTGCCAACAAATGACTAGTAGTAAAAGAACAAATCCTCCCGCTTTTCACAATAATCGTGTATGGGAACAAAAAGCAAATGCTTAGTGAAAAAACAATGCAAAGATCATATTTAGTTAGTCAACGGCTATTAGTGTAAAAACTTAGATTATGAGTTAAAAAAGAGTATATGCATGAAAAGATGAAGTATTTTGCTTAAAAGCTCTCAATACCTGACTTAAGGACAGAGGCATAGGTGATTATCCAACTCCAAATATACATGACTCACTGGAATTTTCATACCAATTGATAAGGATATGAGAAATATTTACCGATGTAGCATAAGAGAGCAAGGGTTCAGAGAAGGGTTTCAAATATGAAGATAAAATTTGTTTTGTCCATTGATGTCCAAGAGTCTTGATACAAACAAAAATCCTTTAAAGTTTATATCCATATGGGACTTGGGTCTCATTTATACAAAAATTGATCCATTTTGGGCCATTCTATAACATGAAAATCATAACCAAGCCCTGAATACTCTGAGTGTGGTCATCTTTTAGCTGCCCTATGATGTGAAAATAATAAAGTTGACCTTCCCTTATCCATTAATGGTCAATGAGCAATTTATCTATGGGGATACCCACCAAAAGGAATTATGGGCATGAAGAAAGTAACAATAACAAGACTTTAGCATTATATCAGTAGTTCTAAGCACTATAAGAACCCTAATCAATAGTTTTCGGCAGTCTTGGGCCAAAAAATAGAGGTTTGATCACATTGCAGCCCTCAAACAGTCACCTACAACCATGAAAAACCTGCTGCTAACATCAAATATCATTAAAAGTTAATTTTAGGAAACACTATGGGTGAAATTAGTGCCAAAATATAATTTTGTGTCATAAATCTTCATCTCTGTGCATCAATCAGTAAGAATAAAATGTATTTCTATTTCACTAGCTTTGCTGAATTGGCCAATGTGAATGAAGATATATCTTTGAATATGTTTTTCTCAGTAAAGGGGTTCCTCGCTAGAAAATTTATGATTTATTTAAATATCCCAAATATGGTTTCTCAAATATGTATAGCCTAATCAAATACCTTCAAATATACCTACTCATGTCTACTCTCAATTTCAAAACCCAATTTAGATTTTTTTACATAATTTGTAATTAAGTGTATAAGTTCAATTTGAATGGTCCATACATATGAAATGTCTCCCTTGCACTATTGTTGAAAAAGATCCACAACATATACAGTTATCCTTTCTCCTAGCAAAGTTTGAATAAAAATGGAAACTACACTTTGGATGGATAAAGTTTTGGATAAAGTTCTGTATAAAGTTATAGTCAATAAAGCTTTGTATAAAGTTCTAAGTAGTCACTGAACCAGGTATGCTGCCTTGGAATTTTTCTTCCTACTCTACATTTTCATACCACTATGCCAAATATTCTATGATTCTTGTATATTTGATCAAAATCCTAATTTCAATGATTCAAGGCTCTAATTCCTTTCTCAAGGGAGTTATGTACCATGTGAAGAGATGATGCTCCATGTGAAGGGAGTTATGTACCATCACCAGCAAAGGGATGATACAGAATCACATATCACTTCTAGTAGCCTCCACATTCCATTGCTGCATTTACTGCCATGATGCCATCCACCTTGGGTTTTCTCATCTACCTTTCTCTATGGCTTTCAATTCACTCCACCCTTGCTTTCTGCACTCTGGGAGTCTAGTGTATATGAGCATTTTGTTCATATTGCAATTCTGGAATTCTAAGAGACGACGAACTAACAACTTCCAAATGGACTGTAAGGCTCTCTCCTAGGATAACGTTTATATATAAACAAAAAACAATCCTAGTAAAAACAAAATGCAGAAAAATGTTTACAAATCAATACATAAGCATTCATATAGGATCATGTGTGTTTAATTTATATATCTAATCATTAATATAGCAATATTTAGTCAGTGCACTAATAAATTATATACAATGCAATTAGACATATAATAGGTCCCCCATTCTTAAGTTGATTTGTACTTAGACGATGGGTATGTATGATGCCAAGATCAAAAGAATTTATTTTCCCATGATGCTTCCTAGTGCTTCAGGGAATGACAAGATCCCCCTCACCTCGTTTCTTGTTGTTAAACTGGACTCGTGTGTCTCCTCCTAGAGATTGTAGCATTATGATACATGATAGTTTTGAATCACTTGGTAAGTAATTTTTGTGGATGAGTTTATCTGACACGTCCCATCTCAGAGATAGATGCCACGATTCTATCCATGACTTGTGTACAATATTTTCACTAATAATCAAGACTTATGGTATTTATGTTTCATTGTATCTTGTGTTCTCTTGTGGAATATTATGTGTTCATTCATCTCATTCTCAAACTAACCCAGTCCAGTGCTATCAAAACATTGTTCTCTTTTCCATATTTTATTATGTACGTTTGCCACAAGGCTAGGGTATAGGAATATTTTCCCTTATATAGTTTATCCTTTAAAATACCTTCATATCTAGCATGCACAATATTTTGTCAAGGAATAAAAGGAAGCAATAACCCAATTCAAACAAGAAGTTCAGCTGAAAGAAAAAGTTCTAAAAATTGCTATCAAACTAGTCACAAAATTGTGAGGATTTCAAGAGAATATTGCACAACAGTCTAGAGGTCATAGTAGAGAAACAAATAGAAGCCTACCATCATGCAATAAGAACCTATCAAACAAGAGGTGGCTACTGATTTCCAGTCGATGCGAAACTGTTCATGCCCAAACCAGTTCAACTGCCTCATATGATTTCATATGTCAGGATATCCACTCTAATTTCTTGGATACCATTTGAAAAATCATGTAACTTTCCCTCTATGTACATCAATGGCTTCATAGATAATAGACAAAATATACCTTTCAATGCTCCTAAATCCAATATTCCCAAATTAGGGATGAGTCAATACCAAAACTAGTCATGAGAATTACTTATTGAAGGATATTGTCCTCATGCATACTAGACACTACATTTAAATTTAGCCACTCCCATGGGGTGTAGGGTAAAGTGGAAATGTTATCAAATTCCTGTAACATCATCATCTTATCGCAAAAAAAGCTATTTTTCCCTTGGCTCTCAAATTATAAAATGACCTATCTAAGTGTGAATAGGAAGATACCGAATTCTCTTGAACTGCCATTGTATACTCCTTCATGTGCGATATGAGACACCTAGACTAATGCATTAATAGTTTCTGCCGCATGAGACTGTAAGATCATTTTTACATTTATAGAGTACTTAATCACCAGTAAGCCAAATGCATATATTTGCTACAATTGGTCGTCATTCTTGACACAACCTTTGATTGGCTAATGGTATAGTTCACCTACTGAACTGTAGGGTATGAACTAGTGTAGAAGCTAGAAAATTATAGTGTAAAATATTCCTCAATCTTAATTACCGTTCTTGCTCACATATTAGGCCATATGATAGACATTCATTATGTTGCATCCTAGTTGATGCTTCTGCCTTGTACTGACACTATGTCATACCAGGTATCAGATTCTTCATTCCCTGACTTGAAATGAAGAATTGAAAAAGTGAGATGAGATAGATATAGTTGTATACCCAAATGGCCTAACTTGGAAAAATATGTTTACTGTAAGATGGTTTTGGGTGTATGTATGTTCTTGAGTGCCCACTTACCAGGTCTATTACTACTTGATATCTAATTCTCCAAAGGTTCAAGGCCTCTCAAAGGTCTGCATAAGGAGGCTTGTTCGGTATTTTTTCAGTGGTTGATGTCTTAATGGTATTTTCTATTTCATCTGTCAACTCTATTCTGAGACAATGAAAATGAGCCTATTCTAGTCATTTTTCGATTCTTTGAAGTTGATAATTACATATTTCTACCCTAAAACCTTAATGTGATAATTTCATGCAAATTATCCTCAAATTTATTACTGTTATAGCTTAGAATCATAGAGCTAGTTTTGGCTAGAGCATGATTGGTGTCCTAGTTAGGAATCCCGAAAATCTAAGAATCAGTAACCAGCTAATCAACATGATAGCAGAAAATATGTCATTAGTGTACATGAGTTAACCGGTGTATTAAACTGATTGAAAACATCCAGGGACAATTATTAGTACACTAACTCCTTGTTCAAACCACTTACCACTTACCTTACAATTCCAAATAAGGGCTTAGCAAGTGCCATAGTTGCATATGCAATTCTTAACCTCCAAGCTTAACCTCGTGCCCACAACCTGATAATCTGCTCCTTTACAAAACATAATAATAGTATCCTGTACCCATTGCTCAAAAAGTTTTCTTTCTTGTGGTACCCATACCCACTCTCAGATGTACCCATGGAACATAGGCAATTACCCATGGAATGGTTGTGCTATCAAGCAAGGTCACAACTTCACAAAGGGGACATGCTTGTGAATCTTGAATGTCAGGAACCCTAACCACATACAAGAAATTCAGAACTAGGCAGAAGCGTCAAACAATACAAACATTGCTCTGTCTACTTGAACATAACTAATCATCATCTTATTGCATTGCTAGAAGACAACAACTGCCCTTTTGGGAAAACCCACAAATCAATCCATCCAGAGATATCATTAGTTGTTGTTAGCATAACAAGTCCCTACAGCTTACAAATGCACAAACAGAGGCTCGCTACAGAGGACTGAGACAAATTCCTCAAATGGTTCTCAAAATGGCTTCTAGGCACTGCACAATCAACATCAGACCTAAAATGGTCCTCAAAATGGCTTGTAGGATTCTTTATCTTTAGTATGGAGTCTAGACAGTGCACCGAACTAAGATGCTTCTCCTCATGGACAGCAACCAGCTAAGCAGATCAGGAGCTTCTACATGGGGCTCTCCTCTTGTAAGTTGTAACCTCAATCTTCTTTTTCTGGTGAGAATTCATTTCCCATCTACAATGGATAGTTGTTTGTAGACCGAGATAGGCGAGCTGCATAGATTCCTAATCTTGTGGACATCTATCTATATATCTATATCTATCTATCTATTTATTTATCTATCTATATATTTATCTTACTCTTCCTATGATTGAAGTGTTTGTTCCTAAACTAATTATATGCATTTATTCCCTCTAAACATCCTCCACTCCACACCTCTTGAATAACTAAACATTTTGGCATTACATTGTGTAATAAGATAATACCTTTCTTAACAAGATAACATGGAGAACTAGATGCACCTTTTGGCTAGCATTTCACCCATCAATAATGAACTGCCTAACTTTAGCTAGAATTGAAATAAACTTTGTCTCCAATGTTGGGAAGAACATAATTTTTAAATGACTCTACTCTTGCAAGGGCCCCTTAAACTCTTCTTTCATTCTGCAAACCCAACTTTCTCCCAGTCTTCAACAGTTTCAGTCTGAAGTACCAATCTTATGAATGGCTAACATAGTAGTAGGTAGCCCCATAAATATTGTATATTCTTTTTTTTTTCTGATTAAACCAGGGGAGTCACAAGCTATTCTATAATAGTCCTTTAAAACTATTATGCCTCAATACTTACCAGAAACAATCAAAGTGGAAGACATTGTTAATGTACAAATAGATGATTGAAGAAAATCCGTTAAGATAAGTGAAAAGGGTTTTTTAGCTGGCAGTACTGAGCATTACAACATATCAGTAGAACTTGACTTACATTGGAAAACTGGATTGAATTTGCACATTAGAAGGAAATAACTTGCATTCTTCATAAAATACTTGAGCCTGCTTCTCTGCGATAACATCTAAGAGTTGTATGTCCTTTGCCATCTGTTCATCAACACTAAAAAAATGACTAGAAATTAAATGGTTTATAAAGTTGTGTGGAAGAATAAAATGAGGCATCATTAATGAAAAATCATTATCCATTTATTTTGGCATCAGTTGAAGCATTCCAATTTATAAATTTTGTATAGGGAATGTCTCACTCTCACCTCCACTCAGAATTGTCTGCATAGCAACTCCCCTCTTCTAGATCCACAATAAGACACAACATTTTTTATCGGTTTTCATGGCTT
>LPNX010573865.1:3265-25645 GCA_001517045.1 Pseudotsuga menziesii
CTAAGGTGTGTTAGGAATTTCCTAAGTTCGTCTTCACCATGTGGCCAGACCACATTTGTATCATCCACGTACCTCTTCAATTTTGATGGTTTTAGAGGATAGGAGTCTAGGTATTCTCTCTCAAACTTTTCCATAAAGAGGTTTGCAACTATGGGCGAGAGGGCAGAACCCATGGCTACACCTGTGGTTTTCTCATAGAATTCACCTTGGAAGCTCAAGAAGGTTGATCTAAGGAAGATTTCATCTATCTTGGTTGTGTGAGAGTCAGTGGCATCCTTGAAAACTTGGATTGATTCATCTAAAGGTATCTTTGTGAAAAGTGAAACCACATCAAAGCTTAAAATTATGTCCTTAGGTTCTAACTTCTCATCTTTGATTAGTTTCACAAATTCGCTAGAGTCCTTAATGAAGGAATCAGTCTTACCGACCAAGGGACCTAAAACCTTGGCTAAGTGCTTGGCAAGCTCATAGGTGGGGGATCCTACAATGTTGATGATAGGCCGGAGCGGAACCCCTTCTTTGTGGATTTTGGGAAGGCCATAAATCCTGGGAGTGATGTCTCTTGTGGGGATAAGGTGTTTCTTCAAATGCTCATCTAAATTGGAGTTCAAGATAGCTTTTTTGACTTCTTTAGTTACCCTAGAGATCAAATTGCTACTTAGTTTTCTGTATCTACCACAATTGGTGAGGTGGTCAAGAATTTTAATATCGTAGTCTACCCTATCCAAAATCACAGTTTCTCCACCTTTGTCCGCTTTAAGAATCAGTATGTCTTCGTTAGCCCTCAGGTTTCTTAAAGAGTGTTCTTCTTCTTTAATAATGTTCTGTTTGGGTGGATTGGCTTTTCTTAATACTAAGGCACACTCCTGTCTTATAGTTTCTTGATGAACGGTGTTCAAATTTTGGATTCTATCTTTAATGTTGCAGATAATGGATTCGACGGGAATGGTCTTAGGAGCTACGGAAAAATTGAGACCCTTCTTCAGAATAGTGGATTAAGCACTTTTTAACATGTGGCTCGAGAGGTTCACCAATTTCCTACCCTCATTTGCTATCTTACCACTGTTTGCATTCTACGTAGGTTTGTTGGGGTTTCAATTCGATCCAAAAACTAAACCATCGTTATTAGCATTCTGCATTAGAGTATTGTTGGGGTCCATATGGGAATTAGGTTTCAAACCAAAATTTCTTGTCATACAATCGCGCATTGGTGTAACGTTAGGGTTCTCCAAATCAGGATTCATCTGCGTAGGTACATTGGGTTTTCAACAAGAACCACATTCTATACCATCGTTGTTTCTATGATGTGCTAGTGTATCGTTGCGGTTCAGACCCAAATCATGTTTCAGACCCATGTTTGTTGTCACAGGTGTATCACTCCTCAAAATTGCTGTCAGGCCGTCCTTTCTATGTGCAGGTGTATTGTTAGGTTTCAGACGCTCTTCAAGTTTCATGATTTTCTTTGCTTGTCTCAATTGTGCCTTACGCTCTAGGTTAGTTTCTTTGAGAGCAGCGCTAGCATGTGCCACTGTCCGGAGATCCACTCTTAGGGTATTAGCCAAGCATAAGTGAAGCGTGAGTGCTTTTTTGGACAAGCGATCCAACTCCACACGTGTCCTCTTCATTTCTTCCCTCACCAGCGATTCACTAAGTTTATCGAATGCTTTCTTGTTCGAGCTGCTGCACATTTTATGTTTGATGGTGGCAAAATAAGGAATGAGTTTCTTATCCCTACAATGTTTTAGGAAGTTTAAATCACTAGCCCTAAGTTTCATCTTTATTCTCAAACTCTCCAGAAGGTGGAATTGCTGCTAGATATCCATTCCGTCCAGGGATGTAATCTCTGTTGCTAGATTTCTATGGGGGTAGGTTATTGATGTTCTTGTCAGAGAAACCACATTGTTGAAAGGACCAAGTCGACGTTTCAGATCCATATCACGATTCATCATGAGGACAATGTCAAATGTGGAGAGAGGGAGAATCATTCATAAATACTGGAACTGGGTGAAAAGAAAGGTCTAATGTTTGCTAGGGTGTGCTAGGTTAAAGAAATTTAAAATGTGTAGAGTTATTCTAAAAATTATTTAGAAAGGTTCAAAAACCAAGAAATTGTTAGTTTTTAAAATTTTTTATAAAAACAAGGGAAGAGCTAAAATTTTTTTACTCAAATATAGTTATGGAGTCCTAAAATTAAATGTCCAAATTATTAAAAATTCTTAAAGCCTAAAGAAAGATTTTTTTTATAAATTATAATTATAATTTTCAATTTTAACTATTAAGGTGTTTAAATTATTAAAAATGTTAGAGTTCTATAAGGCCTAAAAAAAATATGATAAGAATAATTATAATTCTATAAGTTTACTTTTAACTTTTAATTTAAAAATTATAATTATTAATGTGTTTGAGACATTTAGATGAGAACTAAGGTCTAATGTCAGCTAGGGTTTGCACGGTTTAAGAATTATTATAAAAATTACTTAATTGAAAAATAATTATATTTTTAATTTTCAAAACAGTTAAAGTTCTTTAAGCACTACAAAATATAATAAGAATAATTCTAAATTTACTTTTAAATTCTAATAATTCTAATTATATTTTTAATTATTAAGGTGTCGTATTTATAAAAATGTTAAGGCCCAGAAAAACTCTAATTTTACTTTGAACTTTTCAATTTAAAATTATAATTATTAAGGTGTTGTGAAATCATTTCAGTCAAAACTAAAGACAAGGAAAGGTTTGCAAGGTTTAAGAAAATTAAAATGTGTAGAATTATTATAAAAATTACTTAATTGAAAAATAATTATATTTTTAATTTTCAAAAAGTTAAAATTCTTTAAGGCCTACAAAATAAAATAAGAATAATTCTAAATTTACTTTTAAATTCTAATAATTCTAATTATATTTTTAATTTTCATTTTTAATTATTAAGGTGTCCTATCTATAAAAATGTTAAGGCCAAGAAAAATTCTAATTTTACTTTTAACTAACTTTTTAATTTAAAATTATAATTATTAAGGTGTTTTGAAATCATTTCAAACTAAGGACAAGGAAAAGTCAAGAAGGGGTTAATTAATTTAATTTATTAACTATATATTTTAACTATATTTTTAATTTAATCTAATTTTTAATTTATTAAATTTTAATTTAATCTAATTCTTAATATATTAATTTTTAATTTGATTATTAATTCTCTTAAGGCCCTTGCTATTTAGGTCTTATTTAGGGATTAGGTAGGAGGGCAAACAAAGAAAGGAGAAAGGCTTGAAAGAGGGAAAAGGGGACAAGGGAAAAGGTTAAGCTCAAGTGGACCCAAGTCGAGGGACAGAATGAGGGGGGAAATTCGCCTTTTCGATTGAGAATAGAGGGAAGCCAACTAGTGCTCACCTCAAGGCCGCCATCCCTATTTAGATTGTGTGGAAGTTTGATAATTTCTAAGGCTTCTCTCGATTTTCTTTTGAAATAGTGGTCTTCTTTCTCGAGGATTATGGTATCTTCTAGGAAAATGTGATGTTAGGTTTTGGCAACATGTTCCGCAAGGGGAGAGGAACGGATACATTCTTCTCTAATGTTTGCCCCATGTTCGTTTAACCGCGTGTGGAAAGAACGCCTTGTCTCACCTATCTAGCTAATCTTGCAAGAGTAAGGGATGTTATGGACCCCTCTGAATTGTGTATGATCAATAGGATCTTTAAAGGATCTCATTCTCTTCTTAATGGTCTCTAAGGGTTTGAACGAGGTTGTAATGTTGTTTTTATTAAGAATTCTAGAGATCTTATGAGTCACCCCTTGAATATAAGGTAAGTAAGCCCGTGGGTTAGTGGTGGCCTTGTTATCCGAGGGTTTCAAACCCATGATGCTCTTGTTGTGGTTTTTGCCAAGGGTCTTCATGATGACATTGGGTTTGTAACCTATGTTTGTGAAGTCTTGTTTGAGGTGGTTTCTCTCTTTTTCAATATGTTCAGAATCCGCGATCCTGGAGGCTATCACTGTGAGGGTGTTGAGAACTCCTATCTTTTGGGAAGGATGGTGGTGGGAGTCTGCGTGGAGGTAGCTATTTGTGTGCCTCTTTTTACTGAAGACCTCGTGTCCAAGAGTGCCATCTTCTTTCCTAGTAAGGAAGACATCTAGAAACAGGATGCTCGTGTTCTTCTCAAGTTCCATTGTGAATTCGATGTTAGGGGAGATACTATTAAGGTGTGCTAGGAATTTCCTAATTTTTTCTTCACCATGTGGCTAGACCACCTTTGTATCATCCATGTACCTCTTCCATTTTGATGGTTTTAGAGGATAGGAGTCTAGGGCTTCTCTCTCAAACTTTTCCATAAAGAGGTTTTCAACTATGGGTGAGAGGAAGCAACCCATGGCTACACATGTGGTTTGCTCATAGAATTCACCTTGGAAGGTGAAGAAGGTTGATCGAAGGTAGATTTCTGCTAGCTTGGCTGTGTGAGGGTTGGTGGCATCCTTGATAACTTGGATTGCTTCATCTAAAGGTATCTTTGTGAAGAGTGAAACCACATCAAAGCTTAAAATTATGTCCTTAGGTTCTAACTTCTCATCTTTGATTAGTTTCACAAATTCGCTAGAGTCCTTAATGAAGGAATCAGTCTTGCTGACGAAGGGACCTAAGACCTTGGCTAAGTGCTTGTGAAGCTCATAAGTGGGGGATCCTATAGTGTTGGCGATAGGCCGAGCGGAACCCCTTCTTTATGGATTTTGGGAAGGCCATATATCCTCGGAGTGATGTCTCTTGTGGGGATAAAGGGTTTTTTCAAATGCTCATCTAAACTGGAGTTCAAGATAGCTTTTTTGACTTCTTTAGTTAGCCTAGAGATAGGATTGCTACTTAGTTTTCTATAGCTACCACAATTGTTGTGGTGGTCAAACATTTTAATATTGTAGTCTGCCCTATCCAAAATCACAGTGGCTCCACCTTTGTCCACTTTAAGAATCACTATGTCTTTGTTGGCCCTCAAGTTTCTTAAAGCTTGTTCTTCTTTTTTAGTAATGTTGCATTTGGGTGGCTTGGCTTTTCTTAATACTAAGGCACACTCTTGTCTTATAGTTTCTTGATGAAGGGTGTTCAAATTTTGGATGCTATCTTCAATGTTGCAGATAATGGATTCAACGGGAATGGTCTTGGGGCTACCGCAAAATTGAAACCCTTCTTCACGATAGTGGATTCAGCACTCTTTAACGTGTGGCTAGAGAGGTTCACCAATTTCTTACCCTCGTTTGCTATCTTACGAGTATTTGCATTCTGCGTAGGTTTGCTGGGTTTCGACTCGATCCAAAAACTAAACCATCGTTATTAGCATTCTGCGTTAGAGTATTGTTGGGGTCCAGATGGGAATCAGGTTTCAAACCAAAATCTGCTGTCATACCATCGCACGCTGGTGTAACGTTAGGGTTTTCCTAATGAGGATTCATCTGCGCAGGTACGCTGGGGTTTCCACTGGAATCACGTTCTATACCATCGCTGTTTGTATCATGTGCTGGTGTATCGTTGCGGTTCAGACCCGAATCATGTTTCAGACCCACGTTTGCTGTCACAGGTGTATCGCTCCTCAAAATTGCTGTCAGGCCGTCGTTTGTATGCGCAGGTGTATTGTTAGGTTTTGAGACGCTCTTCAAGTTTCATGATTTTCTTTTTAATGGTTTTTCTCAGTCTCAATACTTAAACATTAATTAATATAAATCTTGTAGTTTAAATAGAAATCTTTTAAATAAAATGAAATAATTATGTTATAAAAATTTATTCCTAATAAAATAATACAATCAAGGATAAAGATAAGTATGGGATAAAGATAAACTCTAAATACTAATTGTTATGTCATGCTAAATAAAAGAAAAATCATTTATGCTATAAATAATCAATTTTTTAGTTAATGTATTTAAAAATCAATTATTGTAATAGATATATATATATATTAATTTAAAATAAAAATTTTGAAAAAAATTATTGTTCATTTATAAAATAATTTGTATATAAATATAAGTAATTTGTAAATAAATATAAACAAGTTTTCAAATTTATAATAAGTTTTGTAATTTAGAGTTTCAATACATTTATATAAGACATTCAACACATGTTTAATAACCTTTATCAAAATACTCATATTTCATGGGCCAATATGTATTTACACATAGGTTGATGGTGAGAATATATCAATTTCCTAATGGGGAAGGAGTTTAAATTTATATGAGTATATGCAATGTCTATTTTTTCTTATCATTTCCATGGAATTGTAATTCATATAAATGTGACTATGTATTAGTTCTTTATAAGGAATTCAAAGCCAAAGCCTTGATAACGAAGAATATAATAGTGTTATGATTTTGTGGATTAAACGATGGAGTGACTTAAAGCATAATGATATAGTATAATGAAATGATGAAATAATGAATAAATATGCAACACAATATTAACAAAGGAAAGGTATCCACAAGGGAAGATGGTAAAGGAAATTTAATTTGGAAATTAGATTGATCACGATTAAAAGTCATCTTGATTCCCCAAAGTTGGCTTCTTGTCCAATGTTTAAAGTTAAGAACATGAAGTGTAATTATTCATTAATTTTAAAAGTATGCAGCATTTAAATTAAAGTAAATTACATTTAAAAAAATTGATTTAAGCATTTATGTGTGTATTATATTAAAATTTTATTGGCCATTCAAAATATTTTAATTTTGTTATTATAATATAAACTATATATTATATATATTGGTGAATCAAAGACTTGGTTATTCAAGTTATTATTTTAAAAAGGATTAGACAACTAATTAATCTAGAAGAGTAAATATGTATTAAGTAAATATCATTTAATAAAAAGATTATAGTTAATAAAGGTGGGATAATCAATTAACGGGATTGATCTTTCTAAAGAGAGCAATGTTTCATTACTTCAGCGAACCAACTCTAATAGGATAGGGGTTCTGGAGTTCATTACTTCAGCGAACCAACTCTAATAGGATAGGGTTCTGGAGTTCAATTACAGTTATGGATGGAGATAGGGAAGGTTTCGATTGCATACCGGACCAATTCTACACAGGACCTTCAGATTATTATCTTGAGGTTAGGTTTTTGTTTATTACAAAACACAAGTATGATCTGATATTAGAGAGCTGACCTATCTATCCTTGCATGTTTTTATTTTTGTGTACTAAGGAAGGGAAGCCTTTTGATAGAGAGCCGACCTATCTATCCGTGCTTGTTTTTATTTGTGTATTGAAGAAGGGCAGTCTTTTGATAAAGATCTGATCCGATTGTCTCATTGAGGAAGTACAGATTAACCTAGATATGCTATTTATGTTCCTGATCCATCTCGAGGAGGACTGGCATATTTATTTATAGAGCCACGACTCCGTTTGATTTTTTGTTTCTGTCAAACCAGAAAGGAATGGATTCTCTCAGAGAACCAACCCGAGACCCAATTTGCACTCGACTAGATGAGTGAATTACTCTAGTTGTTATAGTTGTTTTCCTTCCGATTAAAAACCTTGCATTGATAGTGAATAACGTTCCCAATTATCTTTACGTTGGATTAGAGGAGGCATGCTCTTGATAAGAGGGCGAAGCCCCATTTATGTACTTAATAATTATTGTGAGCCATGTTAGAAAAAGAAAGACCAGGAACGACTTTTCAGTGGAACCAAACCCCATATTATAGTGTTGTGATATATGTATTGTGACCATGTAGAAAGGAAGCACGGTCTCCATGGAGCGAAGCTGTCTCCACTAATGCATTTTGTGTTATTTGATATCTTTACGTTTAGTGTCACTTTTGCATTCGAAGTTTTGAATAAAAGTCAAATTGGGATTATTATGAATACTTCCACATTTTGTATAAAAATAGGTCTGCCTTTTTTTTCTTAACAAACACAATCTCTTCTTTATCATTTAAAAAGATGTAGTATTTCTTTTTTTAAACATTTTCATTTCAGCCACCAAAACTATTAGTCTCAAAGAATTACATGGCTTTACAACTCAAGTGCATTCCTAATCAATTCTTAAATTCCACACACTAAAGTAAATGTATAAGAAATTCTTACATGGTCTTTTATATATATATATATATATATATATCATCATCATCATTCATTCATTATCACAGTACAATTAATTTTGTTTTTCTTATAACTTATAGAAATGTAAGCTTCATGTGTGCAAAACTATGATCCATGTCCATTCATTATATACAAATAAGAAAGTGGGCACTCTTTAAAGATCACAGAATTGTGGAGAATTAAGAGAATAAATACATAAAATACAAAAGCAAGAGAGAAGGACACCAATATAAGTGGTTCACCCCAACTAGAGGCTACTTGCACAAAAAATTGTTAGTCTTTTGTATTTTATCCAACGAAAAATGTTACAAATCTAAAACACAACTTCTACAATTCATCTTTATTTTCCTCAAAATCTCTTTCATAGAGATTGCTATCAAAATGTTTCTTTTGCCTTATTGCACATACTCTCCTTTAATCATAACCTAGTATCATCTTTACAATAATAAGATCTTCTTACTTTAAATGTACAATATGCTCTCACCACCACCTTTTTAAGAGAACATAGTAATTATCATATTTGACTCTTGAACCATTAAAGCTCATGATGTTGAGGCTAAGCTCATGTTCATTATTAATAGGTGCATCGTTTGTGTCTTTATTAGTCCCCGTCGTAGGCAGGGACTCTTGTAATCGGCTTGCCACCGTTTCAAATACTTTGCACCCAAATCCATGCATGTTGTAGCTTTTTAAGCAAAGTTTACATGAACAAAAACATGAAACATGTTGTTTGCACCCAAATCCATGCATGTTGTAGCTTTTTAAGCAAAGTTTACATGAACAAAAACATGAAACATGTTGTTTTTTACGAGGAAACTTTATTTTGACCATTCAAAAATGACAAAAGGTCCTTTAGTGGAATAAGAAATTTAGACCTCTTACTTGGCCTCATATTAAGGCAAGGGGCCAACTTTTCATTTCTATAAGTATGGTTTTTTAAAATGTAACTTATGAGTTTGTACTTCTTAGGAAGTAATGCTACCAAGATTGTTAGCATTAATTGAACACATTAAATGTTTATCTTCACTATTGCCCAAGTCTTTTGGATCAATTTGATTTACATAGCATTGTCCTTATGCTATCACCCCCCAGCTGCCCTTAAGCTATCACTAGCCCTTATGCTATCACCGATGGTTCATCCTTCTTTTTCAATTGTTGCATTTGTATAATTTCACATGCAAATGAGGATTCTTGATTGTTGCATTTGTATAATTTGGCATGCAGATGAGGGAGCTGAAAATTTCTTCTTGTAGCCTTGCAGGGTGTCAATGTTAGCAAAATTCAGGTCAGTATGATTTGTTTCTCAATTAGAACATTTTATAAAATAAATTTTCAATGGATCATAACATTTAAACTATCTATGAATTAGTACAGGATAATTTATCCGATTATTTTCTTAGCTTTTATTCTATTTCTAATTTGCCTGCATAGGAGTCAAGACCCTTCCTAAATCTGTGGTATATTACATATTTAGTAGGAATATTATGAACAGTGGCCTGAACTAATGATATATTACTAATATTTTAAACAATATACTTACTTTTTCAGCGTTTGGACCATTTTTATATGAGATAAGCCTTAGAGGTTTGCTTTATCTAGGAGCATTTGCTTTGCATCCAGATTTATATTATCGTGCCTCCAGCCATAAGCTAGCTAATTGTCGAGTATGGACATAACCTCCAAACTTGTTTTTTTTTCCTAAGTTGCTTGGGAAAACCCTAGCTTTGTGAGCTGATATGCCATGTTGAATGCTCATTGTCTATTCTTTGACGGGCTGATGCATATCAACAAAATAAAATCTTGGGCTAACTTAAGTGCTCACTTTAAATGAAACACCGAAAGGAAAGAAAATGGAAGTTTAAACAAAGAAAACATGAAGTTGTTTTCAAAAAGGAGCATTTGCCTTCTCTTTCAATGTAATGTTTCTAAACCAAAATAGAAATTGCTTCCTTTCCCCTAAACACTCATGTTTGTGCAATAGATACATAGACCCATATTGTCGTCTTAGTATTCAGACCACTCGTTCTTTGAGAGCATTTGTTCCATAAATTCCATGAACAACCACACGAAAACTGCACAATACAAAGTTATGAACACATACTCAAAATTTTTAGTACATAAAATGGAGAATAAACGTTTGACATTTGTTATTGAAAATTTCCAATAAATTGCACATTTCATCCAGTGTGTTGGCGTGGTCATAAAGTTATTATGGAATCCAGTCTTAATTTTTTTTTTGGCGTATCATGTATAATTCCAATAAACAAATCTCGTAAGGCAGGGATTCATGATTTTTTACATACTGAAGGAAAGTATACTGCTTAACCAACATATAAGAAGTTTTACAATAGATATGGTTGCTTTATGGGCTTACAAGCTCTACATTAATCAATTATTATCTAGTGTATGTAGTTTAACAAACTGGTTCTTGTAACCGTAAGCAACTGTGGCAACGCATTTGCCCAGCACTATTTATCTTTGTAACATTCCTCTATTTTGTAATATAATGAATATCTTCATTTTTGTTTCCTGCTGAACAGTGGTATCCGAGCGCCAGTAGAAATTTCTCTGTGCAGCATCACTTGCAGGAAACTGCCCTGGAGGGATTGTGTGCTGGAGGACTTGCAAGAGAGGGTCATGTGCAGTTAGTGGATATAGACCCATCTGCGGTGAGTTGGAAGAACCCGCAGTAAAAGTCGTTGTGGAAGAATCATGTTCTGTCATTGTCGTCCGAGAGAGAAGTAGCCACTGGGAGAAGGAGCCGCTGCTAAAGAGAAGCAGCCGTTGGGAGAAGGATCCACGGCCAGAGAGAAGGAGGCTTCTAGTCCACTGTCAGAGAGAAGAGTCAACCACCATTGAAGAACTGTCGAAAGTGAGAAACTAACATGCATTCACTGATATCAATTGTGGGAGTAGTACTTTTTGAAAAGAAAACTACCAAGAATGGTTTCGGAAATTCAAGAACACTCTGATTTTTAATGATTTATGGGAAGAAGTTTGTGAAGGAAAGGATGATAATTACCGAGAGAAGCCTACAAATAACAAACAACTTGCAATTTGGAAGAGTAAGGATAAAAAGGCATATGCTTTAATTTCAGCTTCCATCACTCAAGAGGTAAGCCTACATATACTTTCCAGTACCACAGCATTTTTCAGCGTTAAAAAAATTAAAAATTCTTTATGATTTCCATTTAGAACTGGAAATTATACAATTGTTGGTGAAGCTATTTAATCTTGAACTAAAAGACAATGATCCCATGAAGTTAGCTTCCGAAATTAAAGCCATTTTTCATGATATTGAATCAACTGGTGTCAAAGTTGATCTAAAACTCACTGCCTTCATTAAAGTCCTATATCCTACCTATTCAAACTACTTAGAATCGCTTCAAGTGAGTGGACAAATGAAAGACATAACTTTCGATGTACTTGTAGAAAAAATTGTTGAAAGAGAAAAATCCTTTAGGAAGAAGGAATCTCTTTCCAATTTCATTGTTGAGACTCTTTGTCTCGCTTAGAAAGAGCAAAAAACTAGAGGGGAGTCTACCAGATCTGATCATCATAGTATCATAGGTCGTGGTAGGAGAAAATTTATAGGCATGGGGGGTAATCATCATCAAGATGACACACAACAAGAATTTGCTTAGAATATAGGCAATCTGGTAATGATTAGCAATCTGCTAAATGCTATAGATGTGGAAAAATTGGTCATACCGCCAGTAATTGTCACACTCCTTGGGAAAAGATTAATGAAAAGAAAGACCAACATCCTCCACATAAAAGAAAACCACCTGAATCTCCTCACTATATAGTTGCACATTGTAATCTTAGCATCAATGAAGTTTTTAGCACTTCTTTTGCTTCTTGGGAAGACACTTGGATTTTTGATACTGGAGCCACATTTCATATGACCTTCAGAAGAGATTGTTTTCAGAAATTTAGTGATTATATTGATGGGATAGTTTATTTTGCAGTTGAAGCCCTCAATAATTGAATCTCTTCGACTTAAGTTGCCCGGACTTGTTGATTATATTTTGCATGATGTTCTTTATATTCCTCAATTAAAATGAAATTTGATGTCTCTCATACAAGTTAGGCAACAAGGGCATTCAATACATATATTTGATGATATAATTGAAATAAGACAAACATCTGATAATGTGATTTTTATGATTGGTGCTGAAGAAGACAAAATTTTAAAACTAAAAGGGACATCATCTTTCTCATCCAATTCAGCTCTTTTGGCTCAGCATAGTGATACTCTGTCTTCCAGTTTATTGTGGCATGCTCATTTTGGACATATCAATTATGATAGTATCACGGTTATGAAACAAGAGGGTATTCAAGGGCTTCCTACTATTACAAGAAAATTGTCTCCATGTAATGCTTGTATTTTAGGCAAGCATTGTAAGCAGCCTTTTATAAGTCTTCTTCGAGAGCTTCCGGGAAGTTAGGACTTATACATTCAGATTTATGTGGGCCCATTCTTGCTGCATCTGCCAATGGTAATAAATATCTTCTAACTTTTATTGATGACTACATGAGGATGTGTTGGGTTTACTTGTTGAAAGAGAAATCTCAAGTTTTTGCAATTTTTAAGAATTTTCATTTATGGATTACAAATGAAACTCAAATTAATATTAGCACTCTTCTATTAGATAATGGCACCGAATACATATCTAATGAATTTGAAAAGTACTTACAAGATAATGGTATTAAACATCAAACCACCATTCTTTATTCACCACAACAAAATGGTGTGGCTGAACGTATGAACAGATTTTTACTTAATATGGTGAGGTCAATGATGTTTTTTTCAAAATGTCAAGTTGTTGTTTTGGGGAGAAGCAGCACTTTGTGTAGTTTATATTCGTAATCGGTGTCCTTCTATTGCCATCAATAATAGCTCTCCTTATGAAATGTGGTATAATCGTCTTCCTACTATTCAACATTTTAGATTTTTTGGTTCTCCTTGCTTTGCCTTGATTCCTACACAACATCGTAACAAATTGGGTTCTAGGAGTCGCAGATGTATTTTTTTGGGATATTCTAATACTTCTAGAGCTTACAGGTTGTATGATGAGGAGAACAAGAAATTTATTGTTTCAAGAGATGTGGAATTTCTTGAATTTGATAAAGATGTTTCTATTGTTGATCAACAACTCAATCATTTGGATAAATTCCATTCCAAGAAGTTTTATTATGAATGTGATAATGAACTTCCCCATCATGAAGGATACAGATTCTAGATCAGTCTGTTGATTTTCCTTATGTATCGTCACCCGAGAACGAAGGAAAATTAGATGATAATAATGATTCTGTAGAAGAAGAAATAATTGGGAATAATGCAGAATCAGAAATTGAATAAATTGTTGAGCCATCAGAAATTGAATTGAGTCATCACCGCAACAATCCCTTCGTAGATCAACATGAACAAAGACAATTCCAAAAAGGTTTGATGAATTTAATTTGAATTTTTCTATTGATGTAAATGAGCCTGCTACTTTTGAGGAAGTTGCTACTTGTTATAAGTGGAAAGATGCAATGCAGAAAGAATACGATGCTCTTATTAAAAATGGCACTTGGAGGTTGGTGGAACCTCCTATTGGCATTAAACCGATTGGCTCTAAGTGGGTTTATAAAAATAAATATAAGGCTGATGGCTCACTTGACAAGTACAAAGCAAGACTTGTAGCTAAGGGATATGCTCAAAAAGAAGGTATTGATTACACAAAGACATTTGCACCTACTACAAAATGGGGCACTATTAGAACTTTGTTTTCTCTTGCTGCTCAAAATGGATGGAAAATACATCATATGGATGTAAAAACTACCTTTTTAAATGGTGATCTAAAAGAATATGTTTATATGTTTCAGTCAGAAGGTTTTTATGTTGAAGGAAAAGAACAAAAGTTATGTAAATTGGTGAAGTCTTTATATGGTTTGAAAGAGGCACCCTGAGCATGGTATGAGAAGTTAACCGAGCTTCTTCTCAAATTAAATTCTAAGCATTTCAATCTAGATGATGCAACTTTATTTGTTAACAAAGTTGGGCAATCAATTGTATATCTAGTTGTCTATGTTGATGATGTGCTTATCACAAGCAATAATGATGACTATGTAGTCTTTATTAAAAGGGAGCAGCAAAAGTTTTTTGACATGATGGATTTGGGATTATTTAATTATTATTTAGGTATTGAAGTAGATCAAAAACCAAAGTACATATTTTTCTCACATAAGAAATATATTGGAGATCTATTGAGTAAATTCGAGATGCTGGATTGTAAGTCAGTTTCAATTCCAATGGGGCATATTCAAAAGCTTATTTCTCATGAAGGTAGTACATTTGAAGATCTAACAAAGTACACGAAACTTGTTGGAAGCTTGATTTACCTTAATACTACTCGTCTAGAAATCTCTTTTGCTATTGGAATACTATCCGGTTTTATGCATCAACCTTGTGAAGGTCATTGGATCGCAACAAAAGGAGTGCTCAAATATTTAAAAGGTACTCAGTCGTTTGGCATCAAATACTCTAAAGTTTCAGACTTACATCTTAGTGGTTATTCAGATTCATATTTCGATGGAGATAAAGAGCATGGGATGTCTACTTCAAGTTATTTGATGAATCATGGATCGCGAGCTATCAAATGGAGGTCACGAAATAAATCAGTTCCTGTTGATTCCACAACTGAAGCCGAATACATTTTAGTAGCTCAAGACACAAAAGAAATCATTTGGCTTCAAAAAAGTCTTGAAGATTTGCATGAGAAACATAAGACTTCAATGCCTCTCCTTGTTGTAAATACGAGTCTGCAATTCAATTAGCCAAGAACCCTAAATTCCATGATCGAACCAAACATATCAACACCAAATATCATTTGATTTGACATCATGTTGAGGCTAAAACTATTCATTTGACCCATTGTCCTACTTCAAAGCAAATTGCCGATATATTTACTAAAGCATTAGGACATGAAAATTTTGAAAAATTCAGAATGTTACTAGGCATGTCAGATGACCCTTTAGATTAAGGGGGGAATGTTAAATAATCCTTAGAGGTAGTTTAATTTGTAGTTTAATAAACCGGTTCTTGTAACTCTAAGGAACTGTGGAAACGTATTTGCTGAGCACTATTTATCTTTGTAACATTTCTCCGTTTTGTAATATAATGAATATCTTAATTTTTATTTCCTGCCGAACAATGTTAACTAATCCTTAGAGGTAGTTTAATATGTAGTTTAATAAACCAGTTCTTGTAACCGTAAGCAACTGTGGAAACGTATTTTCCCAGCACTATTTATCTTTGTAACGTTGCTCTATTTTTTAATATAATGAATATCTTCATTTGTGTTTCGTGACGAATAGTGGTATCAGAGTGGGAGTAGAAATTCCTCTATGCAGCATCACTTGCAAGAAACCGCATCACTTGGAGGAAACTGCCCTGGAGGGATTGTGTGTTGGAGGACTCGCAGGAGAGGGTCACGTGTAGTCCATGGATGCAGACTCATCTGCAGTGAGTTGGAAGAACCTGCAGCAATTAGAAGAACCCACAGCAAAAGCTTCCATGGAAGAATCGTGCACTTCCACTGCTGTCCAAGAGAGAAGTAACCACTAGAAGAAGGAGCCGCTGCCAGATAGAAGGAGGCCACCAATCCGATGTCAGAGAGAAGAGTCGCCCACCATTGAAGAAATGTCGAAAGTGAGAAACTAAGATGCATTCACTGATATCAATTGTGGGAGTAGTTCTTTCTGGAAAAGAAAACTACCAAGAATGGTTTTAGAAAATCAAGAACACTCTCATTTTTAATGATTTATGGAAAGAAGTTTGTGAAGGAAAGGATGATAATGACCCAGAGAAGCCTATAGATGACAAACAACTTGCGATTTCAAAGAGTAAGGATAAAAAGGTGTATGCTTTAATTTCAGCTTCCATCACTGAGGAGGTAAGTCAACCTATACTTTCCAGCACCACAACATTTTCAGCGTTAAATAAATTAAAAAGTCTTTATGATTGCAATTCAGGAATGGAAATTATACAATTGTTGGTGAAGCTATTTAACCTTGAACTAAGAGACAATGATCCCATGAAGTTAGCTTCCAAAATTAAAGCCATTTTTCATGATATTGAATCAACTGGTGTCAAAGTTGATCTAAAACTCACTTCCTTCATTAAATACCTATATCCTACCTATTCAAACTACTTAGAATCACTTCAAGCAAGTGGACAGATGAAATCCATGACTTTCGATGTACTTGTAGAAAAAATTGTTGAAAGAGAAAAAGCCTTTGGGAAGAAGGAATCTCTTTCCAATTCCACTGTTGAGACTCTATGTCTCACTTAGAAAGAGTAGAAATCTAGAGGGGAGTCTACCATATCTGATCATCATAGTAGCAGAGGTCGTGGTAGGAGAACATTTAGAGGCAACGGGGGCAATCATCATTAAGATGACATATAGCAAAAATTTGTTCAAAATGATAGGAAATCTGGTAATAATTGGCAATCTGTTAAATGCTATAGATGTGGAAAAATTGGTCATACTACGAGTAATTGTCACACTCCTTGGGAAATGATTAACGAAAAGAAAGAGAAACAACCTCCAAACAAAGGAAAACCACCTGAATCTGCTCACTATATAGTTCACATTGTAATATTAACATCAATGAAGTTTTTAGCACTTCTTTTGCTTCCTGGGAAGACACTTGGATTTTAGATACTTAAGCCACATGTCATATGACCTTCAGAAGAGATTTTTTTGAGACATTTAGTGATCATATTGATGGGATAGTTTATTTTGCTGATAAGTCACAGTTGAAGCCCTCAAGAGTTGGATCTATTCGACTTAAGTTGCCCCAACTTGTTGATTATATTTTGCATGATGTTCTTTATATTCCTCAATTAAAAAGAAATTTGATGTCTCTCATACAAGTTAGGCAACAAAGGCATTCAATACATATATTTGATGGTATAATTGAAATAAGACAAACATCTAATAATGTGATTGTTATGACTAGTGTTGAAGAAGGCAAACTTTTAAAACTAAAAGGGACATCATCTTTCTCATCCAATTCAACTCTTTTGGCTGAGCATAGTTATACTCTATCTTCAAGTTTATTGTGGCATGCTTTTTTTGGACATATCAATTATGATAGTATCACAGTTATGAAACAACAGGGTATTCAAGGGATTTTTACTATTCCAATAAAATTTTCTCCATGTAATGCTTGTATTTTAGGCAAGCATTGTAAGTAGTGTTTTTATAAGTCTTCTTCCAAAGCTTCTAGGAAGTTAGGACTTATACATTCAGATTTATGTGGGCCCATGCATGTTCCATCTACCAATGGTAATAAATATTTGGTAATTTTTATTGATGACTACACCAAGATGTGTTCGATTTACTCGTTGAAACATAAATCTCAAATTTTTGCAATTTTTAAGAATTTTCATTTATGGATTACAAATGAAACTCAACTTAATGTTGACACTCTTCGATCAGATAATGGCGGTGAATACAGATCTAATGAATTTGAAAATTACTTACAAGATAGTGGTCTTAAACACCAAACCACTGTTCCTTATTCACCACAACAAAATGGTGTGGCTGAACGTATGAACAGAACTTTGCTTAATATGGTGAGGTCAATGATGTTTTTTCAAAATGTCAAGTTGATGTTTTGGGGAGAAGCAGTACTTTGTGCAGTTTATATTTGTAATTGGTGTCCTTATACTGCCATCAATAATAATTCTCCTTATGAAATGAGGTATAATAGTCTTCCTACTATTCAACATTTTAGAGTTTTTGGTTCTCCTTGCTTTTCCTTGATTCCTACACAACATCGTAACAAATTGGGTGTGAGGAGTCACAAATGTCATTTTTTTGGATATTCTAATACTTCCAAAGCTTATAGGTTGTATGATGAGGAGAACAAGAAATTTATTGTTTTGAGAGATGTAGTTTTTCTTGAATTTGGTAAAGATGCTTCTAGTGTTGATCAAAAACTCAGTCATTTGGATAAATTCCATTCGAAGAAGTTTTATTATGAATGGGATAATGAAATTCCCCATCCTGAAGGGGGGATACAGATTCTAGATCAGTCTCTGGATTTTCATTCAATTAATTTTTCTTATGTATCATCACCTCAAAAAAAAAGAAAATTAGATGATAATAATGATTGTGTAGAAGAATAAATAATGCAGAATAATGCAGAATCAGAAATTGAATAAATTGTTCAGCCATTAGAAATTGAACCATAAAAAATTGAAGAAACTATTCAGTCATCACCACAACAATTCGTTCATAGATCAACACGAACAAAGACAATTCCAAAAAGTTTTGATGAATTTAATTTAAATTTTTCTATTGTTGTTAATGATCCTACTACTTTTGAGGAAGTTGCTAGTTGTTATGAGTGGAAAGATGCAATGCAGGAAGAATATGATGCTCTTATTAAAAATGGCACTTGGAGGTTTGTGGACCCTCCTATTGGCATTAAACCAATTAGCTCTAAGTGGGTTTATAAAACTAAAGATAAGGCTGATGGCTCACTTGACAAGTGCAAGGAAATACTTGCAGCCAAGGGATATGCTCAAAAAGAAGGTATTGATTACATAGAGACATTTGCTCCTACTGCAAAATGGGGCACTATTAGAACTTTGTTTTCTCTTGTTGCTCAAAATGGATGGAAAATACATCATGTGGATGTAAAAACATCCTTTTTAAATGGTGATCTAAAATAAGATGTTTATATGTTTGAGCCAGAAGATTTTTCCATTAAAGGAAAAGAACAAAAGGTATGTAAATGGGTGAAGTCTTTATATGGTTTGAAACAGGCACCCCAAGCATGGTATGAGAAGTTAACTGAGCTTCTTCTCAAATTGAATTATAAGCATTTCAATCTAGATGATGCAACCTTATTTGTTAATAAAGTTGGGAGATCAATTGTATATCTAGTTGTCTCTGTTGATGATTTGCTTATCACACGCAATAATGATGACTATGTAATCTTTATTAAAAAGGAGCTGCAAAAGTTTTTTGACATGACAGATTTGGGATTACTTCATTATTATTTAGGTATTGAAGTAGATCAAAAACCAAAGTACATATTTATCTCACAGAAGAAGTATATTCAAAGATCTATTGAGTAAATTCAGGATGTTGGATTGTAATTCAATTTCAACTCAAATGGAGTAGAATCAAAAGCTTGTTTCTCATGAAGGTAGTACATTTGAAGATCAAAAAAAGTACAAGCAACTTATTGGAAGCTTGATTTACCTTACTACTACTCATCGTGGCATCTCTTTTGCTATTGGAATACTTTCTAGGTTTATGCATCAACCTTGTGAAGGTCATTGTATCGCAGCAAAATGAGTGCTCAAATATTTAAAAGGTATTGAGTCATTTGGAATCAAATACTCTAAAGTTTTATAATTCTGTCTCACTCCTTATTCAGATTCATATTTTGATGGAGATAAAGAGCATGGAATGTCTACTTCACATTATTTGATGAATTTTGGATCAGCAACTATCACATGGAGATCACAAAAGCAACAATTCCTAGTGATTCCACAATTGAAGCTGAATACATTACAGGACCTCAAGCCACAAAAGAAATCATTTGGATTCAGATAATTCTTGAAGATTTGCAGGCAAAACAAAAGACTTCAATGCCTCTCCTTGTTGACAATACTTCTCCAATTTAATTAACCAAGAACCCTAAATTCCATGATCTAACCAAAAATATCAACACCAAATATCATTTGATTTGACATCATGTTGAGGCTAAAACTATTCATTTGACTCATTGTCCTCCTTCAGAGAAAATTGCCGATATATTTACTAAAGCATTAGGACGTGAAAATTTTGAAAAATTCAGAATGCTACTAGGCATGTGAGGTAGTTTAATATGTAGTTTAATAAACCAGTTCTTCTAACCATAAGCAACTGTGGCAACTTATTAGCCTAACACTATTCATCTTTGTAACATTGCTCTGTTTTGTAATATAAGGGATATCTTCATTTAATAAACCAGTTCTTGTAAACATAAGCAACCGTGGCAACTTATTTTCCCAACACTATTTATCTTTGTAACATTGCTCTATTTTGTAATATAATGGATATCTTCATTTTTGTCTCCCCCGAAAATTGGTCATAAAGTTATTATGGAATCGAGTCTTAATTTTTTTTTTGGCGTATCGTGTATAATTCCAATAATCGGATCTAGTAAGGCAGGGATTCATGATTTTTTACATACTTAAGGAAAGTATACTGCACAACCAACACATAAGAAGATGTTTTGCAATGGATATGGTTGCCTTATGGGCTTACGAGCTCTACATTAATCAATTATTATCTAGTGTATGATCTTGATAGTATACCATTTTGTGAGAGATTAAACTGCCGATTGAGAGTAGAGATAATAGATTGGATTCTAAAACTTGGCTTGGATTTTGGCTTTTATGTTGTGAAGATCACAGTCCTAACATAATAAATACCACCTTCTCGCACTAGCTTTGGAGTTATGACCACCCACTAGTTAGTCTATATTCACAAAAGCAACACAAATCCATGAACTAAAACATAGTCAGTAGCTAGCAGAGAATGCACACGCATCCATCCCACTAATATGAGAATTGGACCAACATCAAAAGAGATAGTTCACTCGAGGTGAAAAAAAAATCAAAATTTGAAGATTCTCTATAAAAAAATCAAAATTTTAAGATTCATTGTATAGACACTCACTAAATAAGTTTAATGACCAAATTCTGAGTCATGGGGACTTCACTTAGTAAACATCTCACATAACACATGCGATCGCGGGATATTAAACAATACCCTTAATTTCCATAGATATTGACCCAAAATATTTTTGTTGAAACCCCCTCGCAATACTTAAAACCTCCTTCCCACCCCTTTTTATACCCCAATCCTTATAAACCACCCTACCCACTCCCACCTTGAACCCCTCATCCCCCCAATACCTGCAATATATTGGTTCAATTTTTAATAATTTTAAAACCCGCAATATGAACTGAAGTGATAGGATATTGGTCAACAAGTGAAGCCCCCATGTTCTGAGTATATGCGGTACAAACCCATCTTGGATTCTAGTCAGATACAAAGGAAACATTTCCAACAATTCATCTTTTGGCAAAGCCTCTATGATTATCGAGTAAAATGTAACATAAATTAGAAAGTGAGCACACTGTCGTTAAATTAAAACAAATTTCACTGTAATATTTTATATCAACACAGAAACAACGAGCCGTCACTATATCGGTGAAGTTTGAAACATGAAACAAAGTATATTACGATGAAATTCACAAAACAAAGAAACAAACTGAAAATAAACTATCTATTTTAACTGTGACGTACCTCTCATACCCCAGTGTCATTATGTCTGAAAAAGGGGTAAAATAGTTTTGTTTTGCTGTTACTGCAAGGTAGTCAGACATGTTAGTGACAGATTCTCTTTTTTTAAGATGTGTTGATGCCTAGAAAATTGCAGGCGACAACAGAAAGGGATTCTCCCCAATCAACGTTCCCAACTAGCCCATTGATTGTTTGGTATAGGGAATCCGTCCGGTTTTGCGGTCCGGCTACCGTAGGTCAAAGTAACAAAACAAAGGGTTTACCGGTTGCGACCCGGTCCACCGATTTTTTGTATTTTTGACTTAATGTATGCAATGCAAATGCCTAACTAACAATGCAGGGTGATACAGATGCGAGGAACGACACAATGTGCTGCGCAGGTTCTTACCTCTTGTCTTAGGTTCACATACACCTAAATCACATATGCAGCCATGAAGTAAATCAATTAACTAACTAATAACCTATCTATTTATCTACCTATCCCCAGGGAGCCAACTTGTAATTAATATATATGAGTAATGTGGATGTGCACACATGATAAAAGCAATTACAGATAGCTGACATTTACTTTTACAAGCATGAACAAAGAGAGGTATTTCAACAACCAGATAGCTAGTTATTTATGATCAACATACATTACTCATGGTGGTTATTTCATAAAATAAATCAGCAATCATTCAAACGAAGACATAGGTCGTAAAGTTAGAACGATCTCACGATTCATGGATACAATGCTGGAAAACAAAATAGTTCGTCTTCTGACTATCCATGGAAAAACATTGAAACCCCACCGATCTTCTTTCAACAGGCAAACTGTAAATTTTTACTGCAAAAGGAAATAGTTCTTGGGCTGATGCACAATCATGGACTCCTTTAAGGACACTTTAGATGCCACATAATACTGAAATAAACGGAAAACTCTGATTTTAGGTGACAATTAGGGGTA
>LPNX010573899.1:2769-26786 GCA_001517045.1 Pseudotsuga menziesii
ATCTTATATTATCTAAAAAAAACCCTGTGGAGTCAGATCTTTTTCATTAATTATTTTCAGTTTGTCATTTTATGTAATTACTGTACATCTGTACATAAATATAACATGACTTTGTAAGTATATGAATCCTGCACAGATTTAGGTCTTATTTATGTATTCAGAGTTAATGATTTTGGGTAATTTAACTTAACAGTTTCTAGTTCTTGTAATACATAACTTAGGTTAACTTTTGTAATTATAAGAATAGGATCGACACTAATCATCAGTAGCATTAATCGTAAGCATCATTCTTCTAGGATCTCAGGCCAACAGAGCCTTTAAACCTGTTGGGAGCGGCTATTCCAAACAGCTTGGAGCCTGTTCTAAGGGTCCCGGACTGGGTCGTTTCCCCCGTTGCGGGCTTAGTCAAATACGCCCGTCAACACAATGAAAAAGAGCCCCCACTGGAGTCTTCTTCATTCTTTTAGACTCTCTAAAATTGAAAGCACCATCGAGCATTTACTTTCTCGGGCATGCCAAAAATCCATGAGATCATACCACAACTGTGTCTCTAGACACCACCCCACATATAACATATTGACAACATTCCCACTTTGGGTCGCTTTTGTTCAGAGTATTTTACGATGTGCCTTCCTTGGATCCCATCAATACCAAAAGTGTCTACCTCCCACAAGTATTTCCCATTTGCAATTACATTCCCGGTATTACAGCTATGATCCCTTTCCCATGAGTCAGTTTCATTTTCTTCCTGGTCCACCCTGCCATCATACTTTGAACAAAGGAATTTTGAGTCCCTCGTGATTCCCTTCCTCTATTCCACCTCCCCCCCCATTCAATGGGTCACTCCTTAGATTGTCTCACATCTTTTGGTTATCTCCCTCGCACTTCTAGTCAAGGAAACACCATTTCCTTGGCCAGTTGCAAGTCTCCCTTTGTCGAAAAAAACACACATATTCTAGAGGATAGACCGAGAGGTCCCTGTATCCTAGTTTCATTAACCTCATTGATGAGTTCCTTGGACCCGTTGAGAAAAGTACTTAGTGCCTCTCGAGATGGTTGTGTCTCATGTGCTCAACTCCAGCTACATCATCACATTATTGATATTCATACAGGGTATTGGTCCATGCAGTATTTGGTCGAAGACCCTGGTTGTCAGTTGACTCTAGCACATTGATGAGTCTATTTGAGGGACCCCAACTTGTTTATGCCCCTCATGATTTTTTGGTTGCATTGGAAATAGTGTTCAGAAGCCCCAACAGTGCTTCTATATAGATTTATGATTGATGCAGTATATTTGTACCATTCCAAATCCAACAAACCATCAGTCATGAATATATAGAATTCCACAACAATGCCATGGTTCCAGTGTATCATTTCTTTAGATCAATATTGTATTCATCCTTGTATTAAAGAAACCACTATGTATCATCAATTGTAAATGATCGGCTCTTGCATTTTAGAGCTTAGATCACATTATTATGTTGACATCGTTACGAGCATGGGGATGCCCATGTCGTCCATATACATGTCACACATTATTTGTATCTCACCCATTGATGGGAACCATATTAATACAAAAACAAAAAACCAAAAGCCATCATGACCTAGCCCAGGAAGCAGAACCTCTCATCTAAAAATCCTATGATGTCCGTCAGCCATACGATGAGATCCTACCCTCATACATTAGGGGGAAATATGTTAACCCCAAAAATCCCTCAAATATCTCTACATGACCTACACCACACAAAGACCTCTATGTCACTACCCTCATTTGATCCCCACACCCTTGCAAAGTCTCAAAACCATGAAAAATGGCTTAAAACCCCTAAAAAGAGAGAAAATAGCTCCCATGGGGGCTAAAACTTCCAAAAAGGGGATAAAACCCCTCAAAGGAGCTTAAAACTCCTAAAGGAGCTAAGAGTTGGGCAAAATGGGCTTAAAGACCAAAAAAGGGCCTAAAGCCCTAACCAGGGGCTTAAAACCCTAAAATATCAAGAAAAACTATAAATAGATGGGTGGGGGTCACTCTCAAAACACTCCTTCTATCCATATCATTATGCTTCCCGTGTGAGTTCCTTGAGACCCTTTGCCTCTCAAGTCATTCACCCTCCCTCTTCTCCATTTCTCCACAATCCAAGCTTCCATCCCAAAGAGAGAGGTGCTTCTAAATCTAGGGCATGGTGGACCATTTCCATCCAAATAAAAGGTATAACCATTTGCTTTCATTGTTATTTTAGTTTTCTAGCTTATTTTAGTTTCAGGTTTGTTCTCTAATTGTTTTCTGCAGGTTTTCCCTTTGATTTCTTGTATCCATAGTTTGTTCCTTAACCATTTCATGCAGGGTTTCGTAGCTTAGTTCTGACATTGTTTTGCAGGTTCTCTTCCAACCAACAGGAACCCTACCCTTTCGTCCTATATATGGAAGGTAGATTTTCCTACCTGTAGCTAGGGTGAAATCCCTACTACAGAATTGGTGACCATGATTGCAATAGCCCATGTTGACAAGTCCTCAATTTCACACGTCAAGGTGTGTGTACTACGCACATACACAGTAGCGTAACAGTGCCTATCACATAACTCCTCCAGTGTCTCCCCACGAGACAGTACTGGATCCAAGTCACCAACGACTCCCAACATTGGGAGCCTAGTCAAAACATATACACCCAACAGCGTAATCTCAACATGCCGTGCTTGGATCATGAAGGCCTCCTCCCTAGTGTCCCAGAAGCTCACCAAAGTTTGCAGTATCTTAATTAGGGGAATCAACATAAACTTCAGTAATCCACAATGGAGGTCTCTGTAGTCTCTCTCATGCCACTTCATCTTAGGCATCCTATACAAGCATAACCCAACTGTCAGCCACAACTTTTAGCAAAAACAACCACCCAGGGACCAGGTCGCACTTTTCTAGCCCAAAAGACCAACAAGGTCGCTCAAAAAAGCCTCAGAGGTGTGACCTAGTCGCTCTTTTACCTGCAAAATTTGTGACCTCACTTGTAGATACCCTAATAGGCTCACAGAGGACCCTTGGGTGAGCAAATTCAAAACGTAAGCCACTGAAAAAGATAGATTTTGCAAGAGCTCTTACCTACAAGTCATAGATCTCAAAACCACCGATCGAAATGGGAGAAATCAGCAAAATAAATTTAGGAACCACCTCTCTAACTCAGCAGTGAATAGTGACAATGACACCTCACACAATGATCCCCACCCATTTATCGGCCCCATTTGACCTATTTTCTTCGTTTTCGCATAACAGGGCCATACGGAGTCCGTTTGGGACATCGTTCATGCTACTAGTTTCAGAATTTCATCCTGTATCTTTTAATGGGATCAACGTCTCATGTTTAAAAACTAAATTTTGGGGCCACTTCCCAAGATTTACCATGATTCACATACCACATTTGTGATACGATTGTCTTCGGGCCTGTACTTGTGTCACACCTGGGTACCGCAACCCATGCAGAACTCTATACCAATTGCTTAGAAGGAACACCATTTTATTTCAACATATAACTATCTAATCCATCCACCACAACTCACGCAGGTCCCTGGACCACCACCTGGAGGGCAGATCATTTCTTGTTCATGCATTTGGAATATAACTTCCTTCGGACTTGCACTCACATCATATGTAGTCCAGTCCACCCACCACAACTCATACAAGACTCTCCTAACATCTGTTTGAGGGCCACCTTGGTCTGTTTGCCTCTTCCGTACCCACTCGCATGCCTCTACCATGATCTACTCTGTGCATATATAGATATGTTCAAGAGCCATCTGTTCCATCCATACTGCATAGACGACCTTTGGACCATTGTCCATTCTCCTGAGATGGGGGAAACTTCAGTGCCATCTCGATCGGTTGACAATACCAGAGTTTCTGTTAAGTTCTTTTCTGACTCCTAAAAGAATGAAAAGATTGCCGATTGCAATTGGTTCATTTCCCGCTCGTTAAAGTGTAGGAGAGGGTGTCTACATCGTCTCGTTTATCTCCTCTTGCGGACTATGTAGACTACCATCTGAAAAGGACCACCTTGGCGCATTCAAGCCAAGACAGTTGCCCTCTACATCCTTTTATTCTTTCTCAAGCAGAGGGGATGAACTAGGGATAATTTTAGGGGTGAGAGTTATCCAATGGGCTGTTTTTTCATGTTTTTTTCCAAAAAAAGATTCACCATTTTGCATTTTTTGAAGCCCTGTTTCACCAAATTTTGATGGGGTAAATTTTTTTCACCCAAACAATCACCAAATTATTATATAAACAATATAAAATCCTTGGAAATTAAAATATCTTTTGAAAAATATCACCAAACATTTTATAGTTGGCATTTGAAGAATTGGCAAGATTCACCAACATTTCGACACTCCTAAATAAGTATGCTTCCTTAAAATCATCCCTGGGCTGAACTCTATTGAAAAATATCACCATGGGTTGTCGTCAAGCTCTTTTCTAGCCTACTCATCAAGAAAAGATCGTTAAGCAGACTTGGTCTCATTCATGCTCGTAAAAGTATCTGAATGATTCTCTAGTCAGTATAGGTTTAGCCTTTTCAATCTTGATTGGACTAGTAATGGTAAAGAAGTCTCTCATCCCCTAAAATATGGGAAAGCTCTCATATGTAGACTTTAAACCTTTTTCGTACATAGGTGATTATCAATGAAAAAGATCCCCCACTGGAGTGTTCTTCATGCTTTCAGAATCTCTAAAATTGAAGGCACCATCGAGCATTTACTTTCTCCGGCTCGCCAAAAATGCATGAGATCATACCACAACGGTGTCTCTACACAGCACCCCATAGATAACAGTTTGATAGCATTCCCACTTTGGTTCACCTTTGTTTAGATTATTCTGCGATGTGTCTTCCTTGGATCCCATCAATACCAAAAGTGTCTACCTCCGCCAAGTATTTCCCATCTGTAGTTACATTCCCAGTATTACAGCTATGATTCCTTTCCCATGAGTCATTTTGATTTGCTTCCTAGTCCACCCTACCATAATACTCTAAACAAAGGAAGTTTGAGTCCCTCATGATTCCATGCTATTGGGGTGCGCACCTTAATGGTACTTAAGTGTGGTAACTCCGCAGTTTTTGGAAGCTTGTAAGCGGAGTTACGACTCAAAATAGTCTTAGGGGTGTCGGGGTTGAGTCAAAGTCCTCTTTTTGTAATAAACCCATGGTTTAAGTCCAAGGTTTAGGGTTTGGGGTACCCATGGTTTCATTCCATGGTTTTGTAATAAGTGCGCTGTATAAATAAGCACTCTTGTAAAGAAGTCAGTTTAGGCTTCTGATGTAAGATGAATTGATGCGAAGCTAAGGCTTTTTTTGTAAGAAAGGTTAAGTCCCAGCTGTGTGCATGGACGACCTCTGCAGCTGTGTGCGCAGAGGGTTTTGGGTGATTAAGAAGATCTGCAGCTGTGTGCGCAGAGGCCTGCTGCTGTGTGCGCGGATTTGAGGACTTGAAGGGATTTGTAGCTGAGTGCACAGATCAGAACTGTGGTTTTTGTAAAGAGTTGAATAAAACATAGTTCTATGGACGTAACCCCTACACTGGGGGTGAACCACATTATATCTTGTGTTGTGGTTCTTTTGTTTTGTTTTCTGTTATGTTCTTTATGCATTAATAAGTAAATATCTGATAAGTAAGATCAATGCTAATTAATAACTTCGCTATGACTTCCCAGTAAGGGTTAAGCAAGTAATTGTTTTTTATCTAAGTTGCAAAGTTATATAAGTATTTTCGAAGCTCTGTATTGTATGATTAATAACTAGTTAAAGGCTAAAGGTACAGTAATATCCCTCTTCTGCTTCCAAAAACCTGGTTCTACTGCACCCCATAGCTATTTTGGGTGAGACTGCAACCTATTCACAGGTTGTTGCCGAAAGGGCCAACACTGTGGGTTTTTTGTTGGTGCGAAGTTACTGGTATAAAACCTGGGTCTGCCCTATTGCCCAACAAATTGGTTCCATTTCCAGTTGAACTCAATATCTGCTCAAGAGGGGTTTACGTCGTACCTCGAGGGCTACGTTCTGGATACCCTCCGTCAAAGAAATCGGTGACTAGATTGACGAGACCTATCTGAAATTTGTTGAGCAAGAGAACAAAGATCCGCGTCGTAGTTCAGACGAATTTTTACAAAGTTATGTTTTTCCTGATGTTTATGAAATTTTCTTTGGTAGTATCCACATAGAGTTGCACCAGTGGTTATCCAGGTTGGCAGAGAGAAGGACGAACTTCCAAGAAAGTCAGTTTCCTGATTGGAACCCCACAAGAATTAATATATTGAAAAGGGTGAACAACGAGATATCCCAAGCTATTGATTTCTGGATGACGCAAACCCTTGAAGCATTTGTGACAGAGTTTGCCATCGACACAAGTAAGTCCTTCAGTGAAGCCAAATGACAATTTTTCAGAGGACAAAGGGGTAAGTACTTGAATTCATTTAGTTTCAGTATTAAAACGCTATTGGCTGAAAAAGGTATATTGCTCATTGAATTAGATTGTTAGATTTAGTATTACTAACCTATGTTTTCAAGTGAAAGTACCCTTGACGAGCAAAGCGGTTTGCTGCGAAGTGGCAAGAGGTACAAGAGATATTTTGAGCCCTATACCCTAGGTCAGAATATTGAGTCTAACCCTGTAAGTCTAGCAGCCTCAGAGCTCGAAGAAACCCCTTCTATTGGAAACCCTCCAGTAACCCCGCAGCAAAGACCTATTATCCCTGAAAACCCGTCGCATTCTGAAAGTAACCCTAGCCCGAGTATTCCTGTCGCAGGTCAGTCTACCCTAGTAAGTTCCCCCCCCCTACTAGCAGTCCCCCTCCCTCCCCCCCTAGATCCGTGATGGCCCATATGAATGATGACATCAAGCTCCCTGTTTTCAAAGGCACTGGATCAGAGGATCCAGAATAGTTTTGGTTTTTATGTGAAGCAGTGTGGACTGCTAAGAACATTATGGATCAAGATATAAGAAGAGTGCAACTCGTTACTTCTTTTAGAGACCACACTTTGAACTAGTTCATGAAGTATTCCAGTACTCATAACCATATCTTGGCTGATATAAAAGCTGCGATGATAAAGGAATTTAAGAAGCCGAAATCAGAGTCACAGTGTATCACTGAACTAAAAGAAATTTAGTAGAGGCAAGGAGAATCAGTGTGGGACTTTGATCAGAGGTTCAAAGTTCTGCTAGACCAAGTTAGTTTCACCATTGGGCCTGCGCATCACAAAGAATGGTTCATTGCCACTTTGTTACCGCATATCAGGACTCCACTCATGCAATAGAAGGTTGCTGATCAGCAAGAGGCTCTGGAAATTGTGATGAAGCTTGAAACCGCTCCGGTCGAAGATAATTTTGGTATAGCTCAAATACAAGTGCAGTTGGCAGGGATGGCTCTGGATCTTCGCGATATGAAGAAAGGGAAAACCGGTTGCGAGGAGGTTTGGTGTACACGATGTTGGACAGGGGGTCACGACAAGGAACAGTTTCCTGTGGTAAGAAATTACCTGAATTCTGGTGCACCAAACCCATTCAACCCTAGTGTGCTGTATTGTGAAATCTGTAAGACAACTGGTCAGCATCGACCTGAATACTAGTATCTACTGTAGAGGTATGTGCAAGTCCCTAAGAACCCCTATTGCAAATTATGTAATTTAGTGGGACATAATGAAGATGAGTGTCATAGTCTTGACCTCATGAGAGAACGAACTTATGATGCCTATCCGGTAAAAAACGATGGACAAGGAAATGATGGATATGGTTACTGTGGTAGTACATCACACCGCGGAGATTTTGGAGGTTGTGGTCGTGGTGGTATGGCTGGAAGAGGACGAGGCTAGGTTGTGTGTATAACTGTAACCAGGCTAGACACCTAGTTCGAGATTGTCGGAACCCAACTACGACATGTCGGTATTGCAGAGCAGTTGATCATGTCATCGAGCAGTGCCTACAGCTGATAGCCAAAATTCAAGAGAGAAATAGTGCCCCTACTTAGAATATCCAGCTGATTGCTATTGAGCAACGACCTGCCCCAACCATTCATGTTGTTACCAGGAGTGGAGCCATGACGGGAGTATAGAACAAGGACAAACAGCCTGACGAGGCTTGGGTTCGTAAGGATCTAGCAAAAATCCCAGTATTTGATGTCGAAAGAGAAAAAGAGACATTTATGGAATCCAAGAGAGACTTTGCTGACCCAAGAACATCAGGCACACCTATGAAACAACCTCAACGGCAGTTGTAGCCGCAAGAAGCATCGACGGATAAAGTAAGTACACTGTCCTCCTTTTTACAGAGTTGTATGAGGTTCTTAAGGAATCAGAATGCTTTAAATGAGTTGCAGAAAATTATTGCTTCTTACGAACCTCAGCGAAGTGCTAGTAAGGAAAAAGTAAAAAATTGTTAATAGAGTCAGAAGAGCTGGCCGAGAAATGAGACTGAATGCTCAGATAGGAGAGTATGAAATGAATGATGTCATCCTGGATCTAGGATCAGAAGTAAATGTCTTAACTAAGAAGACATGGGAACAGATGGGAAAACCTACCCTTGATTGGTCCCCTATACAGTTAATATTAGCCAATCAACAGAAGATTGTGCCCCTAGGAATATTTCCTAGTGTCCCACTAGATGTTGATGGAGTCAGTAACTTCGTAGAATTTGAAGTTATTGAGATAATTGATGATAGTAATCCCTATCCCGCCTTATTAGGAATTGAATGGGAAATGGAAAATGCTGCAGTCATTAACCTTAAGAAGAGACAGATGACTTTCGAAGGGAAGGGTTTGAGAGTCATAGTACCACTGGACCCTTCTCAAGGAGAAAGGTACACAGAACCACTCAGAGATGTAGATCAGGATGTGTTGGACCATATCTACAATATCACAGCGAAGGAAGAATATTATGTTGATCCTACTGCCGAAGGTATCATGGATTGGCAGTGTGACAGCTCCTGCATGACGGATTCAGATGATGGTATAGAGAATTGGTAGAACAGACTGTATGAGCTCTATGGCCACCGTTGTGCAAGAATTACCAAATCTCTCAGATGGCTTAGCTCACAAACAAGACCCTTACCTATTTTTGATGGTTCGACAAAACCAGAAGAGTTTATTGTGAAATTCTCAGCACAGGTACCAGACTCATAGAAAATGGATACTTTAGACTCAGCCTTTAGAGTCGTAGTAGCCAGATGGTGGAATGGTCACAAGAAGTGCATTCATAGTTGGGAAGTGCGCCAGAAGTCCCTCTGCCTAAGATTCAGAGATCGACCTCAGGAGGTGTGACGCAGGTTTAATGGTAAGACTAGTCCTCAGCACCATTTGGAGCAATGCTATGAAGCTTGGAAGCATGTACCTCATGCAGAGTGGGTACATAGGTTTGTGCATACCCTAGAACCTATAGCAAAGAATTGGTATGCGGAAGTAGAGCTTCGCCATGGTACTGTAAGTTGGGATACTCTTGTTGATAGTTTTGTATTGACATTTTCTATTAATGAGGTTTTCCCTGCTTTAGATGGAGCTATTAGGTTGATCCATACTAAGGTGTTTGATGATCAAGAGATAGAAGAATATCAACCTGACTGGAAGGAACAAGAAGCTAATGCAGTCGAATGTTACAACCTCGCAATTGATGAGGATGACGATCCATGCAACATTGAAATTCCTGAGTCAGAAGGCCACTGCGAAGTACATGGACCAGTAGTCGAAGCACCTAAAGTAACACAGCCCCTGAAGACGCGGACCGTAAACATTGGCTCAGAAGAATAGCCTAAGTATGCTACCATTGGAGATTATTGGGATGAAGAAATGGTAAGCAAAGTGACCCAACTTCTCCATAAGTATCAGGAATTATGTTAGATGAAGTTCTTAGAAACAAAAGGAATCATTGAAGCTGTGGACGACATTCTGTCGTGGATAGAATCTCGAAACCATGTCAAAGCTGGTGTCAGTAGGTTTCCAACATCCTTATTATGGGGCAACCAGAGCTACTGGTTATGCCGAAGAAGGACAGATCTGTTGGAACTTCAAAAACAACCGTTAGAAGAAATCAAATTTGGTGGCATCGATACGTTATCTGCATTAACTGCCTGTATTAATGCGATCTTGGAAAATCTACCGCTGTTTGGAAAATATCTCTGCTCGATTCGGTATCATCAATGCACAGTTATGACAGATTTATTTGACGGATTCTATAAGAAGGCACCCACACCGGTGAAGTTCGCATTTCGCATTTCCTTGAGTTTTAACACTGCATCCATGTCAGCTGATCATGAGGTTCAGGAAATATTGAGGGAATTTGAGCAGACGGGTCTGCGAAACCTTTTCATCCACCCACTTGCATCTGCAACCCGTGAAGAAACTCCCCCAACACCAACTCAGCCAATGCAGACACGATCTGCCAGAAAAAAGTTTAAGCCTGAAGTGTGTTCTAAGCACAACGAAGACAGACACAAGCAATTGGGGAAAACACTGGAGGATCCCGAGATGACTCCATCTAGTTCAGCTGAGGTCCCACCTGAAGTGGATGAGAATATTTCCCCGCAGTGTCCACCGTATATTTCGCCAGTTCAACCAGGAGTTCAGGCACCTCGGTGCCGCTCCAAGTTCACTCTATGTACCATGTCACTGCCATAAGGTGTGCAGTTGGTTGGAACCATGATAGGGAAAATCGACTGGCTTAAGTATGCTGACCACGACATGAATGATCGTGGGAATTTTCCACAGTTTGTCCCAGGACAATACTTGCATTTCGTCAAATATCAAGAGACTGGAGCGACATTGCTGGAAGTAAAACATTGGGTTGATGGCTTGGATCAAGTTGGCTTGCTGAAGATGCTCGATGTTCCTCATTTTGGTCGCAGCACACAGGTGACCATAGTGGTCAAACAATTGCTGGAATTAGTACATGACGGCCACCTATGGATAGGAGATCAGAAAATTCCTATTAATGGGAAGCTCATTCATAGGATCATAGGCTTACCACTGGCAGGGCCTAATTCGGGGACCAAATTCCCTTCAAAGCATGACGATACAAAGCTTGCACAAAGCATGAAGGACCGCTTCGGCCTGACGAAGGGGAAACGAGGGTACCACACTTCCACGATTGAACCCCATAACATTTGCTTCATAGCTGAGCTCTTAGCATGCAAACTCATGCGAAAGTGAAAACCAAATGAAGTGCCTTCCCTGGTTATCAGAATTGCTGCGAACTGTGACAAAGGCTACAGTTACAACTGGGCAGCGTACATTGCACAGGAATTCCTTGAAGACACTCGCGACGTGCAGGAGAAAGGTAGGCCCTTTCACTACTCCTAGTTGCTAGTCCTTATCGCACTGGTAGGATGGCAACCTACCGAGGCGTAGTTTGCTGCTGTGCCTCTGAACATGCCCAGTGCAGCAAGGTACACATCTTTGTGGGTTTCATAGGATAAAACCCTACAACAGATGACAAACTATCTATTTTCCTTTTATATGCTGAGTATCTCATATGAGATCGTAAAAACACTGCGGCTCAGTAATGAGTTATTCTCTCAATATGCTGGAGCGGAAAAATTCAGAGCTGACATGCACCATATCTTTCTCCAGGATCGTGAAGATAAAAAGCATCAATGGTTTAAGTTACCATATGTAGTAAATGAGGAAGACATCCTTGCAGTAGTTCAACAATGGCTGGATGAATGGTTAAAAGACCTGGGAAAAAAACCTAACATTCCAATTCCTCCAGTTACGAATTTAGGCGTAGGCACCAGTCAAACGCAGCAGCAAGACCCCCCACAGGATAGCGAAGACCAAAGTGAGTCATAGCAAAGTCAAAGACACCAGGAGGGAGATGGTGGAAATGAAGAAGAGGACGAAGACTCGATCCAAAATACCTTAGACCCTAACCGACAAGATAAGCGCAAGATGCTAGAGCCAGAGGAAGTGATCAAACCTCAGTCCTGAAAGAAAACAAAGGCGTCGAAGGATAAGAATTTCGAGGAAGAGCCCAGCCTGACAAGTGAGGAGTTTGATCAATATCTATCAAAGTCCACAAAGGTTCTCACCAAGAAGTGGTCAGAGTTTACAGCTACGCATCTTCCTGCCATCACTGGCATAGCGCAATGGATTTCAGAGCTAAAGGAGTTAGCAGAAAAATCAGCGATGGGCGCTGCAGCAAGTAGTTCCCTAGTACCTACACAGCCGGACACAAGGCCATGGTCAGTTAGAGAAAACTAGGGACAAGTGTCAAGCGTCGCTCTCATCATAACCAACGTAGCATATTGCACATAGATGAGCATGGTAGTGGGAATCGATTACACCAAGATGTCCATGATGGAATTACATCTCTGCCGGTCAGCTATCATGAAGGAAATCCAAGCACGTGACCACTACTCACAAATACAGTTGGAAGATACCAGGAAGCAGAATGATAGCCTTGCAACACAGTTGGAGGAGGCGGAGCAGAGGAAGATGAATGTAGAATGTAAACAGGCTACATTGGTATGGGTCTTGGATGAGGCATGTCGAAGTCTTCCTGACTTCGACGTACAGCTGGAGGAGGAGCCAGAGTAACAACTAGCCAAGCTGAAAGAATATGCACAGCACTCTCGCAATGAAATAGAAAATCTCCAAGCAGAACATGAGGCTCATATCGTAGAACTTCAGCTTCGCGTCACCCCGGAGAGCCCACCAGAGGTCAGGGAGCAGTGCCGAGTAGACATTCAGGCCTTAGCAGCAAAAATCTCAGATATTGTGAGTAGTGCAGCAAAGCTGCTAGAAGATAGTGTCGAAGCCTGGACAACCCTATAGGAACATCCAGAAATGGGACAGCTACAACAAATTATTAGGTAGCGACAGACAGAGCTGGATGCAGTAAAAGAGGAAATTAAGACTCTGCCTCCCATGCAGAAAATGCTCAAGGTCAAGAGAAGTAATGAACTCCAGTAGGAAATTGAGTCGTGCAGAGCGAATGCAACAGTGTTGGAAAATTCTATGCAGGCACTTGTTAGCGAGGCTTTGGAGTTGAGTACTATTGTAGATAGCCAGCTCTGAGTCCTGAAGGAATATGATGCATTTGGATAGGAAAAGGCCAACGAAGCATCAGCTGTAGTATTACAGGAGTTGGTGGAAAAGGAGCAAGTAGTGGACAATATCATGTGTGGCCTCAACAAGCAGTTCACTATCTTTTTTGACAAAGTTCGTCTACCAAAAGAGCAGCAGAGTGTCCCGAGATGGGCCACTAGTGAGTCTTAGGGGCTTGTTGGGGTGCGCACCTTAATGGTCCTTAAGTGTGGTAACTCTGTGGTTTTTGGAAGCTTGTAAGCGGAGTTACGAATCAAAACAGTCTTAGGGGTGTCGGGGTTGAGTCAAAGCCCTCTTTTTGTAATAAACCCATGGTTTAAGTCCAGGGTTTAGGGTTCGGGGTGCCCATGGTTTCAGTCCATGGTTTTGTAATAAGTGTGCTGTATAAATAAGCACTCTTGTAAAGAAGTCAGTTTAGGCTTTTGATGTAATATGAATTGATGCGAAGCTAAGGCTTGTTTTGTAAGAAAGGTTAAGTCCCAGCTGTGTGCGTGGACGATCTCTGCAGCTGTGTGCACAGAGGGTTTTGGGTGATTAAGAAGATCTGTAGCTGTGTGCACAGAGGCCTGCTGCTGTGTGCGTGTATTTGAGGACTTGAAGGGATTTGCAGCTAAGTGCATAGATCAGAACTGTGGTTTTTGTAAAGAGTTGAATAAAACACAGTCCTGTGGACGTAACCCCTACACTAGGGGTGAACCAGGTTATATCTTGTGTTGTGGTTCTTTTTTGTTGTTTTCTATTATGTTCTTTATGCATTGATAAGTAAATATTTGATAAGTAAGATCACTGCTAATTAATAACTTCGCTGTGAATTCCCAATAAGGGTTAAGCAAGTAACTGTTTGTTTATCTAAGTTGTGAAGTTATATAAGTATTGTCGAAGCTCTGTATTGTATGATTAATAACTGGTTAAAGGCTAAAGGTACAGTAATATCCCTCTTCTGCTTGCAGAAACCTGGTTCTGCGGCACCCCATAGCTGTTTTGGGTGAGACTGCAACCTGTTCGCAGGTTATTTCCGAAAGGGCCAACACTGTGGGTCTTTTGTTGGTGCAAAGTTACTGGTATAAAACTCGGGTCTGCCCTATTGATCAACACTTACCCCTGTTCCACCTCCCCCCCCCCATTCAATGGGCTAGTCCTCAGATTGTCTCACATATTTTGGTTATCTCCCTCGTGGTTCTAGTCAAGGAAACACCATTTCCTTGGCCAGTTGCAAGTCTCCCTCTGTCAATAACAACATGCATATTCTAGAGGATAGATCCAGAGGTCCTTGTATCCTGGTTTCATTAACCTCATTAATGAGATCCTTGGACCACTTGAGAGGAGTCCTTAGTGCCTCTCGGGATGGTTGTGTCTCACGTGCTCAACTCCAGATACATCATCGCATTGTTGACATTCCTACACGGTATTGGTCCATGTAGTATTTGGGAAAAGACCTCGGATGTCACTTGACTCTAGCACATTGATGATTCTATTTGAGGGACCTCAATAGGTTCATGTCCCTCGTGATTTCCAGGTTGCGTTGGTGACAGTGTTCATAAACCCCAATAGTGCTTCTATATAGATTTATGATTGAGGGAGCATATTTGTACCACAAAGACTCTGACTCTCCATCACTAAACTATGTACCATTCCATATCTAGCAGACCATCATTCATGAAGATATAGCATTCCATGAGAATTCCATGGGTCCAATGTAGCATTTCTTCATATCAGTATTGTATTCAGCCTCATATTGAGGCAACCACTATGTATCATCAGTTGTACATGATCGATCTTGCATTTTAGAGCTTAGATCACATTATTATTTTGACATCGTTACAAGCATGGGGATGCCTGCGTCATCCATATACATGTCACACATTATTTTTATCTCACCCATTGATGGGAACCTTATTAATACAAAAACCAAAAGCCACCATGCCCCAGCCTAGGAAGCACAACAGTGGTGCGAACGACGTCCCAAATGGACTCCATATCGCCCTGTTATGCAAAAAGGAAGAAAATAGGTCAAATGGGGCCTATAAATGGTTGGGGACCACTGTGTGAGGTTCCATTGTCACTGTTCACTTCTGAGTTGGAGAGGTGGTCCATGAATTTCTTTTGCTGATTTCTCTCGTTTCAACCGACGGTTTCGAGATCTGTGACTTGCACATAAGGGATCTTGCAAAATCTATCTTTTTCAGTGGTTTACATTTTGAATTTTCTCACCTGGGGGTCCTTTGTAAGCCTGCTAAGGTATCTATGAGCTAGGTCACACCTTTTGTGGGTAAAAGAGCTACTGGGTCGCACCTGTGAGGCTAGTTTGAGTGACCTGGTTGCTCTTTTGGGCTAGACAGGTACGACCTGGTCCCTGGGTGGTTGTTTTTGCAGAAAGTTGTGGCTGACAGTTGGGTTATGCTTGTGCAGGATGCCTAAGATGAAGTGGCATGAGAGAGACTGCAGAGACCTCCAGGAGGAAGAATTACAAGACAAGAATGTGTGTGGTGCACTGGCCCATTCTGTATTACTGAAGTTTATGTAGATTCCCCTAATGAATATCTTACATCTATTATTGCAGACTTTGGTGAGCTTCTAGGAAATTGGGGAGGAGGCCTTCATGATCTAGGGGCAGCGTGTTGAGATTACATTGTTGTATGTATATTTTGTGACTAGGCTCCCAATGTTGGGAGTCATTGGTGACTTGGCGCTAGTACTGTCTCATGGGGAGACACTGGAGGAGTTATGTGATAGGCACTGTTACACTACTGCGTATATGCGTAGTACACACATCTTGACATTTGACATTGAGGACTTGTTGACACGGGCTATTGTGACCATGGTGCAGTGTATATTGGGTTCCATAGGGAGCCACAAGATATTAGGAGGGAAGTTGTAGATGGTAGAGCACGCCATGAGCGGCACTTACTATGGATGGGCCTAGATGTACCTTCTAGTTGTTCAGCATCAGCTATACAATGCGAGGGAATTTGGGGAGGATTTGGTTTTTGCTCCTTCTTATGGGATTTATTTTTCAAGAAAGTACCTACTCTATGTCCACATCGGGCGGTGCAGGATAGTGGTCTCTGGGAGCCATAGATGCGTAGATGATGCCAGATGATGGTGCGAGAGGGTGACAATAGAGTTGTCTACTTATTTAAAGAGGAGTTGCTAGATAAGTGGAGGTAGCTCCCAGTGGTTATTGAGGAGTACCTGTATATGAGTATGGACTATCATGGGGACCCCGAGATCCTCTACTTCCAGGTCAGGCATGGGGACCAACTGGTATGTATGTGCGATTTTTTTGTGTTCATATTTATACATAGAGTAGTTTAGCTAGTTGACAGTTGTATGATTATATGCATAGAATGATGGAATCTTTTTTTGTGTATGTAGATATTGGTCCTCACCTTTCACCTAGGTATCAGAGGCGGGTGGGTGCGATTGCAGAGGCAACGGTCCCTGTGGGGAACCCTCGCAAGTGACAGTAGGAGGCGGACGCTATTTTGTTGCACTTGGTGCGGCTTGCTGAGATGACGTCAGTTGGTAGTGTTTAAACAATGAGCTCATCACCTACATTCATAGTGTTCCTCTGGAGTTGACCTCTATGATGAGGAGGATGGTCGTGGCCTGTGATTACCTTCGTAGGGAGGCGCGAGGGGATATTCCTACAGAGCACAATGAGTCCTCTAAGGAAGATGATGATACTGAGCTAGATGATGAGGATGAGTTTGGGTCAGATTAGCAGCTAGTGGGGCTTCCACTAGTGTGTTGGTGCACTTAGGACTTTTTTGATCGCTATGTATGAATGCCGAGAAGGCATATGTGGCTTCTCATTTTGTACTGGACATATTTGGACATGCGATTTATATATCTATATATTTTTTATGCACGTGGATGCACTTTTTATGGTTTTATATGTGGGTGTTTTTATGATGATGTGAATGAAATGCCTATGTGATGTATTTTTACATGTGTATGCATATTTATATATGATGATGCATGATGTTGTTTTGTGGATGTTTCCTATGTGTGATGATGAATGTGCCAATTTAGAATGTCATTAGGCATTTGGTCTGCTACACTATTGAGGTTTCTGGGAACATGTGTGAATGTGATGGATTCAAATGTTCTAACCATCTGTTTAGTGCGCAAGAATTTTCTAAAGAGGCAGGGATCACGTACCCGATAATAGTTGTTCAACTGGGAGACATGAATTTGGGAGTCTAAGAAGACATCAAGATGGCATATGCCTAACTGGAGGGCAGCGGCCAAGAGGCCATTGACCCCATCATATTCAGCCTGGTTGTTGGTCACAATGCCCATGCATATTCCATCAATATGGATCAACTCATGTGACGGGGAGTAGATGACCCATGTAGCTGAGGTGAGGTTTGGAGATCATCTGCTTGCTCCGTCAGCAGATCCAATGCATCGACCTGAGGTAGGATCAATTTGAAGCAATGAAGGAAACAATACAGAAGAATCACTTTGAAAAAATGGGTAAAACAAAAAAGGACAAGACTATGTTACAAGCTGAAATGCATGTCAGTTAAAGAGGTGACATTAGAGGGAAAGTGGTTTGGAATTCCAGGGGATCAGTGGTCATTCCTTTGTGTGAAATGAGGAACCCTAGGAGATGGACCATTGGGACACATAAAACACAATAGAAAGAGTTCAAGTGGATCATGTACTTGAAACATCGCATGAAGGTTTGCCGCAAGTCATCTATGTGTTGTGCTTGCTTCCATGACCGTGCAATGAGGTTGTCAAGATAGACCAACATGATGTGGATGAGTTCATGGAAGCAGTGTGTCATGGCGCATTGGAAGGTGGCTCAAATGTTCTTTAGACCAAAGGGAATAACTTGATATGAGAATGTGCCCCATGGGGTTGTGAATGCATTCTTGTAACGATATTCTTTCTAGATCTGAATTTGGTTATATCTAGAAAATCCGTCCATGAAGGTAAATACCTCATGTCTGACACATGCATCGATGATCTGATCGATGAAGGGGTGTTGAGAAGTTGTTTTTGGGACACACTCAATTTAGATCATAGAAGGTTGTGCAAATGCAGATGGTGCCCTATTTTTTATTCACGGGAACAGGATTTGAAACCCAAGTGGTGTAAGCAATGGGGAAAATGATGTCGGTTGTGCGCAGTTTCTCTATTTCAGCTTTGATTGTGACAGCTTTGGAGGGATGGATGGGTTGCTGATTTCAGCGTAGGGGTGCCACACTGGGCCATCTGTCGATGTGGTGTTCCACGATGGATGGATCCTGCCCGGGAATTTAGTGTAAGACCAGAAAAAATGTCACGGAATTCTTGGAAGAGTGCTTTGTAGGAAGTAACTTCTTCCGAGGAACAAGATGCCCCCAGCATGATTTCCTCAAGAATATCAGGTTTGGTTGAGATGTTGATTTTGATGGTCAATGATATGTTTTCTATTTTCCCTTCTTCGAAGGAATTTGGTGCCAGAATGGGATTTTTAAACTAGTTGACTTTCCCATGATTGAAATCCTTTATTTCAATGGAAAACTGGTCAAACTGCAACACAAGTTCTTCGAGGAGGAAGAATGAGTGATGGTGCATGTCATCCCAAGGCTATTCTGGAGCGATTAAGGCTTCAAATATCTCCTCATCATTGTGAAAGAAATGGTGAGACAGATATGATGGATTGTCAGTGATCATGGAGATAATAGTGTCTGTGGAACTGGACATCATGTAAATGGACATGGTGTGTGAAGAAGGAGGTGGGGGGTGTATTTCTTCGATTAGAGTGATCTCAAATTCAAGGGAATGGTGTCAAAGGTTGGCTAGAGCCTTTTGAAACTCGAAAAAGTCCTGGCAGTGGTGAGAATAGTGTCCATACAATCCGCAAAGGGTGCAAGCATTGTTTGTTCTCAATGACTTGTTTCTCACTATTGGCCCACTTGGGAGTTCAACCACAGGGTAGTTTTCCATTGTATCCATGGAATCCAAATGCACACGTATTACGGGAATCTTAGGGAATTTTTGAGTTGGATGGACCTGTTCTTCATAGGTGGTGCAAGGCGGGATCTGTTGAGGTTCAGCGGTAGCTTTCGCATTTTTTCCCCTAGCCCTTTTTGGGTGGGGCAGTATGGGTGTTGCAGTGGTCAATTTTTGTAGGTCAGGTGGAGGATGAGATTTGATTGCAATGGGTTGCATAGGGTTAAGAATACCTGGGGCATTAGAGGTTGGGCTGGTGGATCGAGGTACCACATGGGAATCCCCAAAGTAAGATTGGGAAAGTTTAAGGTAGCCATTACTGGCTTACTCGTGATTCCAAGGAGAGGATAGGAAGGGAATTGGGTGGAATGGGGAGGATCCCAAGTAACTCCCTGATGGTTGCATATGGGGATGGGGTTGTGATCGCGGCTGCACATAATGTTGTAGCTATGGGTTGTGTTACGGTTGTGCATACTGCTACGGTTGTGGATGATGTTGTGGCTGGGAATGATGTTACGGTTGTGGATGTTGTTGTGACTGCTGTTAGGGTTGTAGCTGCGGTTAATGTTTAGGTGCAACAATGCTGGATGAGAGCATGCACAAATACGCAGTCTCATTTGGTGTCAATGGCGGTGACATTAAGGGGAAGGAAGCCATCATGGTGGTATCGGCAAACAACTGAGGGCACACATTAAACAATGGGGAGGGTGGTATGTTGTCAACTATGGTGTTGGTCACAGGGATAACATTGGTGGGTGTGGTTAGCCCTTGCTAATCTATGGTAGAGATCACAGGGATAATATTTCCTGGTGTTGTTAGCCCTTGTCGATCGTGATAAGTTAGTTGGTCAACCGTCACAATTTTCCCATTATGAGGGAACATCATGAGATGGAAGACAGTTGGTGCTATGGCTCTCATGGTGTACATATAAATTATTCGAAGGAGAAGGTTATAGTCCAACTGAGCATTAACAACCTCTATGTCAATCAATAGTGTTTTCCCAGCTAACGTGATGGGGACATGTGGGAGGATACCTTGGGATTTAGTGGGATGGCCATCATAAGTCCTTAGAGAAGTGGTGGATGGTTGCAGAATTGGGGACCCAAGTTTCTACTAGATTAAGGTTTACATGATGCATGTGGATGCCCTGTTGGGATAAACTGGGCAAACCCGGGTTTTACCTTTTAACTTCGCACCAACAAAAGACCCACATTGTTGGCCCTTTCGGTAGCAGCCTGAGAACAGGCTACAGTCTCACCCAAAACAGCTATGGGGTGCCGCAGAATTAGGTTTCTGCAAGCAGAAGAGAGAATCTTACTGTACCTTTAGTCTTTAACTATTAATAATCGCTTAACATAGTGCTTGTATTATCAATTATGCAGCTTCGCGATTATATAAATAAACAGTTACTTGCACAGCCCTTATCTGGGAATTCACAGTGAAGCTAGTTATTGAAAGCAATCTTACTTTATCAGTTATTTACTTAACAGTGCATAAAATATAAGAACAAATCACACAAAGGAACCACAACACCAGATGTCACGTGGTTCACCCCCAGTGTAGGGGTTACGTCCACAGAACTGCGCTTTATTTATCTCTTTACAACTAAAACAACAGTCCTGATCTACGCACTCAGCTGCAGATCCCTTCAGTACTCAAAGCCGCACACACAGCAGCAGGCCTCTGCGCACACAGCTGCAGATCTTCCTTTTCACCCACAAAACCCCTTTGCGCACACAGCTGTAGAGGTCGTCCTGCACACAGCTGGGACTTAATCCTTCTTACAAAAACCCTTATACAATCTCTTATCTTTGCATTACAATAGCTTCATAAGATAATCATTCAAGACGTAACTCTACTTCATAACATAAGTGCCTATTTATATAGCGCACTGTTACAAAACCATGGATTACACCATGGGCTCCCAAAACCCTAAGCCTGGATTTAACCCAAGGGTTAATTACAAAAAGGGGGTTCGACCCACCCGCGACACCCCTAAGACTATTTTAGGTTGTAACTCTGCTTACACTTCTTCAAAGACTATGGAGTTACCAAAACTAAGGACCTTTAGGGTCAGAGCCCCAACAGGCCCCTAAGACTTTCTTGTGGCCCATCCTGGGGCACTCTGCTACTATTCTGATGGCTGGTGAAACCTAGTGCGCTGGTTACTGATGCCCTCCCTACTGCTATCAGCTTCTTGCTTCTGTCCTTCGTACTTTTTATGCTGAGGATGGTCATCCGGATCCATTTGCAACCCCACTTGTTACTCTATCTGCCGAACACTTGACCATCCACAACTAAGGGTCCCAAAAATTGTGTGTCAAGCTGCATAAGGCAAACAGCCACCTTGGCTCTGTCAGACCAGGCAGAGTCATAGAGGGATCCTCCAGAGTCTTACTATGAGGCCTTGTGCCTTTCGTCGCTCCTCGTTAGAGCAAACTTCTTCCTGCCTTCGTCCAAATTAGAGAAAACTTCTGCCTTCGTTTGTACCTTAGTCGGATAGGATTGTACTGGCAAATTACTCAGAAGGTTCTGCAACCTTCTCTCTTTGAACTCTCGTTCTAACTCCTGGACTTCACAATTGTTTGACATGGTTCCAATTGAGCAACTCAAAGAAGTGCTTAATGCGGGAGTCGCAGGCCGATGCAGTGCTTTATAGAATCCTGTAACAAAATCTGTCATCATGGTGCATTAATGACACCAAATATGGAGGGATGCCAGAAATCTTGTCCACACAGCACCAAGATTTTCCCCTGAAATCTCATTATTAGAGGTATGGAGAGCGTTGCTCATGCTGGCGCCGCCGAATTTAATTTGTCCCATCCATCGTATTTTAAGCTGCGACGCACCGTGGACCTTCGACATAACAACTACCCGCAACTGTGGTACAATATTAACCCTTGCTCCTTACTACCCCATGCAGTACCCACATTTAAACTATTCATGGGGTTCAGACTGTCCTTCTTAGAGCTACTACTGATTAGGAGGTCCCGGCCTGTCCCTATACTTCTTCAGACGACTGCCATTTACCATCGAGGGTAAGATTTCTCCATTCAACTTAGCTAGCTGCACTGCGCCACCATTAGTAACTTTATGTACTATGTATGGTCCTTTCCAATGTGTCTTGAACTTACCTGGGAATTTCATGAATTTGCTGTCGTATAAGAGCACAAGGTCACCTATCTGGAATTGCTTCTTTTTAATATGCCTGTCATGCCATGCTTTTTCTCTAGCCTTTTGCACTTGCTGTTGGAACCCTGCAATGAATCTGTCTTCTTCTAGTTCTGTTATATGGCCTAGCCTCTTATTCAACATACCTGGGTCATCCATTTATGTGAAAGAAGCTATTCTGAGACTGGGAACAATATACTCCATTGGCATTACTGCTTCTTTCCCGTAAACCAGCCGAAAAGGTGTGTCACCTGTCAATTTCTTGCAAGTGGTTCTATAAGCCCATAACACTGCCGGGATTCTGAGATCCCAATCATTTCTATTAATATTACAAACCTTGGTCAGAGCCTGCTCAAGAATCTTATTGAAGGCTTCCACAGTTCCATTTGATTGAGGATGGTACGCAGTTCTAGTGGTATACCTGAAATTATTCGGTCAATGCTTCAATAGTTTTATTCAAAAAGTGTGACCCTTGGTCACTCATAAGAATTCTAGGACATCCAAACCTTGTTAAAATATTGTCAAAGATGAACTTCGCAGCTATAGAAGTGCTACAATCTTTGACTGGTTGAGCTTCAGCCCAACAAGTAAGGTATTCAGTTGCTGTAATAATATACCTTGCGCCCGATTTCTTTGCAGGGGGATTTATAGGTCTGAAAAAATCAATAGCCCACTTGTCAAAGGCCTGTAGGGTTACCTGTGGAATGAGAGGCATCTCATTCCTCCTGGATGGTTTTCCTGTCCTTTGACAGATTTCGCAGCTGTGGAGTATTCCCTGGCATCCTTATGAAGTGTAGGCCACCATAACCCTACTGCCAGAATCTTCTGTGTTGTAGTTTTCCCTGCATAATGTCCTCCCGTTGCGCCAGAATGTGCCTCAACCAAAATCAAGGGTTTCTCATGCTCCAAGACACATCTGCGCAGGATTTCATCTGGTCCCATCTTGTACAATTGTCCTGCTATCAGTGTAAAATCAGTAGCCGGAACCACCAACTGCTTCTTCTACTGTGTTGTCATCTCCAGGGGTGCAAACCCTATAGCCAAATACTGAACAATGTCCTGAAAGTAGTCAGCGACCATCTGGATAGTGAATAACTGAGCATCAGGAAGACCTTCATCTAAGCTAGTAGGATCTTCCCCTGATTCGAGCCTCGACAGATGGTCAGATCCCAAGTTAAGTCTTCCTGGCTTAACTATAATCTCAAAGTCATATTCCTGGAACAATATTAGCCATCGACATATTCTTCCTCCCAACACAGGCTTGTTAACCAAGTATTTCAAAGCAGCGTGGTCAATGAACATTTTAAAGTGAGAACCTAACACATAATGTTGGAACTTTTGCAAAGCATATACCATAGCTAAACCTTCCCTTTCTGTCGTAGTATAGTTTCTTTCTGCTATGGATAATTTGTGACTTGCAAAGGCAATAGGGTGTTCAATATTACCTTCACCTGTCTGAGCCAGTACTATGCCCAAAGCAATCAAGGAAGCATCGACATGCACATGGAAATCCTTATTCCAATAAGGAAACACTAGGATAGGGGCAGTTACCATATTTTCTTTTAGGATGTCCAAGCTTTCTTGACACTCAGGTGTCCATTCAAACTTATTTTCTTTCTTCAATTGTTTCTCCATCGGGGCTGTGATCTGGGCGTAACCTTTAATAAACTTCCTATAGTACCCAGTGTGACCAAGTGTAGTGCGCAGTTGCTTGACTGACTTCGGAGGTGGAAAGTTCACTATAATTGCTATCTTCACCGGATCCACCATCAATCCTTGCTTACAAACAATATGACCTAACAGGATTCCAAAGGGTGCACAGAAGATGCACTT
>LPNX010573899.1:26957-51490 GCA_001517045.1 Pseudotsuga menziesii
AAATATACTTCTAAGAATTTATGTATAAAGTCTTTAAATGCACAAATTACAACTCGAGAAAACATGGCAGGTGCATTCTTTAATCCAAAAGGCATAACTGTGTACTGAAAGGATCCCATTTCTATAGTAAATGTTGTCTTATGTCGATCCTCTGGAGCAATTCTGATCTGATGGTAACCTGAAAATCCATCAGTAAAAGAGTACACTTCCTGACCTCCAACATTATCAAGAACTTCATCTGTAAAAGGAGTAGGAAAGGGGTCATGTAGGCACGCATCGTTCAGCTTCCTTAAATCAACACAGATTCGGATTTCACCCTTAGTCTTCTTTTCTTGGACTACCATCAGACTGACCCATTCGGACTCTTCAACAGGTTCAATAATTCCTGCGGCAAGCATCTTATCTAACTCTAGTCTAACTTTTTCCTTATACTTGGGGTTCAGCCTATACGGGCGCTGCTTCACAGGCTTCGCATCAGGTTTCAATGGAATATTTATGACTCCTATATCACCAAGGATACCCTTCATCTCAGAAAAGTTCGTCGGAAATAGGTCTTGATACTCGTGGAGAAGTTGGGTCACTTTGCTTACCATTTCATCATCCCAATAATCTCCAATTGTAGCATACTTGGGGTTTTCTTCTGACCCAATGTTTACGGTCCACGTCTTCAGAGGCTGAGTCACTTCAGGTGTTTCGACCACTGGTCCACGTACTTCGCAGTTTCCTTCTAACTCCAGAATATTGATGTTACGTGGATCGTCATCCTCGTCAATTGCGAGGTTGTAACATTCAACTGCATTAGCTTCTTGTGATGCCCAATCGGTTTGGTGTTCCCCTATTTCTTGGTCATCAAATATCTTAGTATGAATCAATCTAACAGCTGCATCTAAAGTAGGACAAACTTCATTAATAGAAAATGTAAGTATAAAACTATCAACAAGATCATCCCAACTTACAGTACCGTGTCGAAGCTCGACCTCCATATACCAGTTGTTTGCAATAGGTTCCAACGTGTGCACAAACTTATGCACCCATTATTCGTGAGGTACATGTTCCCATGCTACATAACATTGCTTCAAATGTTCTTGAGGACTGTTCTACCCATTGAACTTACTTCGCACCCCTTGAGATTGGTCTAGGAATCGGAGGTGTAGAAATTTCTGGAAGGCTTCCCAACTGTGAATATATTTCCTCTGGCCTTTCCACCATCTCGCTGCTGTAGCTCTTAATGCTACTTCCAGAGTCTGCATTCTCTGTGATTCTGGCACTTGTTCTGAGAACTGTGCAATGAATTTTCTTGGATCTGTCAACCCATCATATGTAGGCAAGTCTCTAGCCTGTGCACTAAGGCATCTAAGAGATTTGGTAATTCATGTGCACCGATGGCCATGTAGCTCTTATAATCAATTTTTCCAACTCTCTAGACCATCATCTGAGTCAGACATGCAGGTGCTATCACATTGCCAATCCATTACACCTTCGGAATTAGGCTCGACATAATCTTCTTCTTTTGCTACAATATTATAGATGTGGTCCAGAATATCCTGATCTTCCTCTCTGACTGGCTCTATATATCTTTCTCCTTGAGAAGGATCCAATGGTAGTATAGCTCTCAATCCCTTCCCTTCAAAAGTCATTTGTCTCTTTTTAAGATTGATAACTGCATCACTATCTATTGCCCACTCAATTCCTAGCAAAGCTGGATAGGGGTTACTGTCATCAATGATCTCAATAACTTCAAAATCTGCTACAGTACTGACTCCATCTATATCTACTGGTAACCGAGGAAATCTTCCTAAGGGTGCAATCCTCTGCTGATTGGCTAGTGTCAACTGTATAGGTGACCAATCAAGGGTAGGTTTTCCCATTTGTACCCATGTTTTCTTATTTAAAATGTTGACTTCAGAACCCAGATCTAAAATAATATCCTTCATGTCATACTCTCCTACCTGAGCATGTAGTCTCATCTCTCTTCTAGTTCTTCTAACTCTACTAACAGCTCTTTCACTATCAAGACTTTGGTGAGGTTCACAAGACTGTATAACTTTTTGTAATTCATTTAAGGCATTATGATTTCTTAACAATTTGATGCAACTCTGTAAAAATGATGACAGAGTACTTACTTGGCCTTGTGAGTCTTCCTGGGATTGCAGCTACTGATGCTGCTTGTTCGGTGTTGGTAAATCTGAATTAACAAAGTCTTGTCTGGCCTCCAAAAAAGTTTCTTTTTCTTGTCGGACATCAAATGCTGGAGTCTTCTCTACGGCCTTGTGGACCCAAGCTTCGTCAGGCTGCTTCGCCTGACACTGTGCCTCTGTCGTAGCTCTGATTCTTGTAACAACATTAACAACTGGGATCAGTCATGGCTCAATAGCAATCAAATGGACACTCGGACTCAGTTTGTTGTTTCTTTCTTGGATTTTAGCTAGTAACTGTGGGCACTGCTCGATGACATGATCAACTGCTCTGCAGTATCAGCATGTCGTGGTTGAGTTTTGACAGTCTCGAGCTAGATGTCCTGCCTGATTGCAGTTGTAGCAAATAACTTGACCTCGACCTCCGCCAGGCATACCTCGACCACGGCCTCTAGAATTGCCTCGACCACCTCAGTAACCATATCCATCCTTGCCTTGTGCATCCGGTTATATCCTATAAGTGTCGTAGGTCCGCTCCCTCATAAGGTCAAAACTGCGACATTCATCTTCATTGTGGCCAACGGACTTACAGAATTTATAGTAAGGGTTCTTCGGGACTTGAACATACCTCTATAATAGATAACAGTCTTCCGGATGATGCTGGGAAGTAGTTCGACATATCTCACAGTACAGAACACTAGGATTCAGCGGGTTTGGTGCGCCAGTATTCAAATATTTTCTCAGTGCCGGGCACTGGTCCTTGTCATGGCCTTCTGTCCGACAATGTATACACCATACCTTTTCATGGGTGGACTTCCCTTTTTTCATGTCGCGAAGCTCTAAATCCATCTCCGCGAGCTGCGCTTGAATTTGAGCTATACCAGAATTATCTTTGACAGGTACAGTTTCAAGCTTGATGGCAATCTCTAAGGCCTCTTGCTGATCAGAAACCTTCTGTTGCATAAGTGGAGCTCTGATGTGGGGTAATAATGCTGCAATAAACCACTCCTTATGTTGTTATAGTCCAATTGTGAAGCTAACTTGGTCAAGCAAAACTTTGAATCTTTGATCAAAGTCCCACACAGATTCGCCTCGCCGCTGCTGAATCTCTTTTAACTCAGTGATGCACTGTGACTCTGATTTAGGTTTCTTAAATTCTCAGATCAGTGCTGCTTTGATGTCAGCCAAGACATAATTCTGTGTGCTAGAAAACTTCATAAACCAAGTCAGGTCTTGGTCTCTGAAAGAAGTGATCAGCTGCGCTCGTCAAACATCTATGTCCGTAATGTTCTTTGCGGTCCACACAGCTTTGCACAGAAACCGGAACTGTTCCGGATCTTCTGACCCAGTTCCTTTAAAAACCGGTAGTTTGATGTCATCATGAACATGGGCCATCTGGGATCTAGGGGAGGGGGAAGGGTTTGAACTAGCTAGGGAAGACTGACCTGTGACAAGGATATTCGAGCTAAAGTTACTTTCAGACTGCGACAGGTTCTCAGAGATAATAGGTCTCTACTGTGGGGTTATCGGAGGGTTTCTAACAGAGGGGCCCTCGGTGGACTCAGAGGATTCAGAGCTTAAAAGGGTATACTCAGTGGAGGAGCTGAGATCTCTCTTATATCTTTTTCCGTTTCATAGCAAACCACTTTGCTCGTCGCAGTCCCAGTCACTTCCAATCATAGGTTAGCAATACTAGATCTAACAATCGGATTCAATAAGCAAGATTCCTTTTCATCCAATAGTATTTTAATATTTAGACTAAATAGGTTCAAGTACTTACCCCTTGGTCCTTTGAAAAAATTTCGTTCAGCTGCGCTAAAGTAGGTACTTGTGTCGACCCCGAACTCCATCACAAATGCCTCGAGAGTTTGCGCAGTCCAAAAATCCATGGCTCGCGAGATCGCGTTGTTCACTCTTTTCAAGATCGTGATTCTTGCGGGGGTCCAGGGGGGGAACTGATTTTCTTGGAAGTTCGTCCTCCTTTATGTTAACCTGGATAACCACTGGTGCAACTCTACGTGTATAGAACCAAAGAAAATTTCATGAACATCAGAAAAAATGTACATTTGCAAAAATTGTTCCGCGCTACGAAGGGGATCTTTATTTTCGTATTCTGTAAACTTGAAATAGGTCGCTTCAATCCAATCACCAATTTATTTTACAGAGGGCTGCCAAAACATAGCCCTCGAGGTACGACCTAGATCTCTCTTCAACAGATACTGAGTTCAACCGGCAACGGAACCAATTTGTTGGGCTAAACTGGGCAAACCCGGGTTTTACCTTTTAACTTCGCACCAACAAAAGACCCACAGTGTTGGCCCTTTCAGAAGCAGCCTAAGAATAGGCTACAGTCTCACCCGAAACAGCTATGGGGTGCCGCAGAATTAGGTTTATGCAAGGAGAAGAGAGAATCTTACTGTACCTTTAGTCTTTAACTATTAATAATCGCTTAACACAGTGCTTGTATTATCAATTATGCAGCTTTGCGATTATATAAATAAACAGTTACTTGCACAGCCCTTATTTGGGAATTCACAGCGAAGCTAGTTATTTACAACAATCTTACTTTATCAGTTATTTACTTAACAGTGCATAAAATATAAGAACAAATCACACAAAGGAACCACAACACCAGATGTCACGTGGTTCACCCCCAGTGTAGGGGTTACATCCACATAACTGCGCTTTATTTATCTCTTTACAACTAAAACGACAGTCCTGATCTGCGCACACAGCTGCAGATCTTCCTTTTCACGCACAAAACCCCTCTGCGCACACAGCTGCAAAGGTCGTCCCGCACACAACTGGGAGTTAATCCTTCTTACAAAAGCCCTTATACAATCTCTTATCTTCACATTACAATAGCTTCATAAGATAATCATTCAAGACCTAACTCTACTTCTTAACATAAGTGCCTATTTATATAGCGCACTGTTACAAAACCATGGATTTACACCATGGGCGCCCAAAACCCTAACCCTGGATTTAACCCAAGGGTTAATTACAAAAAGGAGGTTCGACCCACCCATGACACCCCTAAGACTATTTTAGGTTGTAACTCCACTTACACTTCTTCAAAGACTGTGGAGTTACCAAAACTAAGGACCTTTAGGGTCAGAGCCCCAACATGCCCCCTCGTCCATGATGCACTGGTGCACGACCCAATTTTGAATGGATACCGGGATCTATAAAGCAATGGTTGGTGGCATCTGTGGTTCTTCATTCTCTATGTCGAATGTGATCAACTTGGATTCATAAGGGTCTAGAACACCAAGGGAGGATAGTAAGGATTTCTGTTGTGTTGGGAAATTTTTAAGTACCTCAAGAGAGGACACGGCCGTGGGTGTTTGGGATAAGTCATCAACAATGTTGTAGATCATAGAAGCTCTAACCGTGACATTGTTGGCCACCCGCCTTATGGGGGGGGCATGGGGGAAAAGGGGGTAAGTGAAGAGGTGTACTGGTTGTTTTCAACGTGGATGCCGCTAAAGGATCAACAAGTTTGGTGTTAGTTCCTTACTGATTTCATCTGGTCTGTAAATTGATCTCTTCAGTTGTCGAGGCTAGCATATGATGAACACCTTATTCTGCTATCAGAGGTGTAGTTGCACTAGTGGGATTAGGTTCAGGAGCTAGTGCAGTTGCTACAAGTCCCTGGACTGGTAATGGGTTTTGGAGCACCATAGGAGGATTTCTTAGTGGTGCCGGGTTGGGTTGAGTTGGGGCTGTCGTATTGGTGGCATGATGAACCTCATTCTTAATGGCCTTCTTAGCATGTCCCATGAAGGGAAACTCATATGTGTAGTTCCCATAGATATCACATAGTGTGCATGGTTGATTTGCAGTGTTGCATCTTGGTGCATTTGGTTGCTGAGGATTTTTGGCTAGCCGGTTTTCCCTGGAATTGTTGGGAGGATTTGGTTGTTGATCACCTCCCTCCAGTTGATTATTTCCTTGGTTCTGGGCTTGGTTATTTCTGGCTTGCCTTTGTTGTTTATTAAGGGCTATCTGGTTGGGACAGTTTTGTTGTGCAAACACCTATCCCAAAGGTGTTGGTGAAGTGGGAGCAAGGGTTTGAGCGGCTTGCACAGGTGGTGCATAGTAGAATTGGGGGGGTGGAGGTGCCACAAATGTGAGCATTTCTCCAGCATATTGTTGTGTTGACCAAGCTAATGCCTCGTCTTGGTGCTGCAATGCAGGTTATGCATAAGAAGTTGTAGCTCTAGAGTGGGACATCATTCTTGCATAGTCAGGAGTTTGGTTTGGGTAGGAAACACTACGGGTGTTGCTTGGTTGTGGTGGCATCTTAGGTGGTGCCGAGTGATGTTGTGGTTGATGGGAGACAGATCCTACAATTCCATCTGCAGCATGGGATTCCCTCGGCGCATCCCGGTAGGAGGTGCCTACATGGGGATCATCTGGAATGATGGTGTAGAGGTATCTAGAGTGTGCATAAATGAGGTCAAACTGTTGGGCCTTCAAGATGGCCTCTTCCTCTGTTTGGGGACATTTGGAGGTGACGTCCTTGACTATAGGTGGAAGTAAGGTTTTCAAGAACTCATCTAGGAAGATCCTATCATCAAGATTGATCTTGCACAAGCTACGATGTTGCCTCCACTTGTGGATGTGTTCGGTGATGTGGGTCACAATGTTTTGGAGGCAAGATAGCAATATTTCCACTCCTTCATAATATCTGATGGGGAGTTGGAAATATCGTAGGAACATAAAGGCCAAGGATTTGAAGTCTAGGTAATTGGCTGCAATCCCTGTGAGGGTGCGTTGGAATAGTATGAGTTTGATCGAATCATCTACAATGTTGTTTGATGAGCACCATAGGAGAAATGTCATTATATGGTTTTGGGGGCACTCCCCAGCCTACCGTTCAAACTTGGGGATGTCTGAGGGGAGTTTGGTTGGCATGGGAGTCCAAAAGGTTTGATGAAAGATGGGGTCATTGGTTAACCTGGCCAAGTCAGGCATGTTGAGGTGTTCCATGAAGCAGAGGTTTGACCCAAGGTTGATGTGTGATGGACTATCAATGGTGGTGGTGTTTGTGGGAATATGATGTACTTGCATGACTGAGGGTACTTGTGGCATATTTTTGGAAAGGCCACTACTCCCAGGTATGGTAAGTGACACAGTGTGACTAGAAGGGCCACTTCCCCCATGTAAGATAGGAGGTACAATGTAAGTGGAAGGGCCACTGCCCCTAGGCATGCCAAATGGGACAGTGTGAGTGGACATGCCACTGCTCTGAGGCATGCCAAGTGGGATAGATTGACTGATAAGTATGGGCAGAGGTAGATGGCTTATGACAATTTGCTGTATGTTTTAAACTTGTGTAGATAAGAAAAGCATACAGATTTTTTTAATCAAAATAGAGATCACAACACATCATTCACACATAAACAAATAGATTTACAATGGAAACCCTTAACCGGGAAAACCAAAAAACCTTGGAGCCACACCTCCTACTTTCTCTTCATTACATTATGAAATCCTCACAATACAAAATATACGTATTTTGCAACATCCAAATACCCTAATTCGTTAACCCAGATTATAAAAAGCCTCCAATCCCTTAACCGGGATTAAGTTACATATTTTTAGACAAATTCTAAAAATAGCCACAAACAACTATAAATAGCCATAAAATCTATAACTAGCCAAAAAAAATTGCTCGTTGTGCTCACATCGAAAACAACCTAACGGCCATTTCGGAATGGAAATAAGGCCTACACCCTGGTTTCGTTGAAGGTTCCTTTGGGTTCGTCGAGCTGCAGTGCTGACATGTCCACCTCCCCTCCATACACATGCAAATAATATAACATATATGCAACATTCTCCCACTTGTTGTTTCCTTTGCATAGGAATGAGCCATGTACTCATAAAGTCATAGGTTCAGGGCATTAGTGCCCATATATTCTCTACACCAAGAGAAATTCTCTACACTAATAGACTTTGATAATGAGTCTGTAACATTTTTTACGGTGTCAACCTTCTCTAGCAGCACCTTCTTGTCTTCAACCATATCTCTCACAAAGTGATATTGCACATCAATATGCTTTGTCTTAGCATGATAACCAGGGTTCTTTACAAGGAAGATTGCACTTTGGCTATCACAATCTAACCTTACACCTTTCTATACAAACCCAATAGCTGAACACAATATTTGCAGCCACATAACTTCTTTGCTTGCATGAGTCTCCGCCATGTATTCAGCTTCTGTAGTTGAGAGTGCAAATATAGCTTAACTCTTGCTCATCCAACTGATAGCTCCTCCAAATAGGTTAAACACATACCCAATTGTAGATATTCTATGATCAAGGTCTCCAGCCCAGTCTGCATCAACAAATCCATGTACATTTATTACTTTGTCTAGTCCAGGTCTTCCTTGGTAGTAGATTGCATAATCTGTGGTGCCACACAACTATCTAAAGACCCTCTTCACAGTTGTCCAATGCTCCTTTCTTGGTTTTGACATATATTTGCTCAAAACTCCCACTGCATGAGGAATGTCTGGTCTTGTACAGACCATTGCATACATAAAAGTACCAACTGCACTAGCATATGGAACCTATGACATGTCTTCTTCTTCTACCCGTGTCTTGGGACACTGCTCTACGGATAACTTTACACCTACAGGAATAGGAACCTTGACCGACTTACTTTCCTGCATGTTAAATCTATGTAGTACCATCTCAACTTATTTTCTTTGTTTTAAACTGATCATTTTGTTTGCACGATGTCTTCTTATCTCCATTCCAAGAATGAAGTTTGCAGCACCGAGATCATTCATATCAAACTTGGAGGACAGTTGAGACTTCACCTCCTTTCTAACATCTTTGTTGTTTCCAATCAACAACATGTCATTAACATACAGAACTATGTTAATGAAGTGATCACCAATCTGTTTGGAATATACACAGTGATCATCTTTGCTTCTCACAAACCCCAATCCAAGTATGTATGTGTCAAAATTTTGGTACCACATCCTTGAAGATTGCTTTACACCATAAAGGTACTTCTTTAGTTTACATACCAACTCATTCTTTCCCTTTACTATGAACCCTTCTGGTTGTTTCATGTATATTTCTTCTTCCAGATCCCCATGTAAGAATGTTTTCTTCACATCCATCTGCTCTACTTCAAGATCAAAAGCAACAGCAATAGAAAGGAGAAATCTAATAGAAGTTAATTTTGCAAATGGAGAAAATATTTCACCAAAATCAATCCCCTCTACCTAAGAATATCCCTTTGCTATCAAGCGGGCTTTATACTTATCCACTTTACCTTCTCCATTCAACTTCTTTTTAAATAACCATTTACTCCCAACAGATTTTCTCCCAGCTGGTAACTGGACTAGATTCCAAGATTTATTTCTGTCCAAGGAATCCATTTCTTCATCCATGGCCTTTTTCCAGAGATCACTATCCTTTGAATTAACAGCTTCCTTCACATTTATAGGATCATCATCAGTAATAGGCATAGCAAAATGAGAGTGAAAATTAGGAGGAGAATACCTTTCTAGTTTCCTTATTTCTTGAGATGATCTCCTCAAAACTGGAGTATGAGGTTCTTCTTCTTCTGATTCTGCTTCTTCTATTGAGTCAGATTCTTCACCTTCTAACTTAAAATCTATTTTCTCTGGTTCCTTTTCCATTGGATTCACTTCCTGTCTGGGGAATTCTTTGACCTCTCAAAACACAACATCTCAACTATAAATAGTCTTCTTAGCTATAGGATTCCAAATCTTATACCCTTTCATACCATCTTTATAGCCAATAAAGATACACTTCTCAGCTTCGTTATCCAACTTGCTCCTTTTGTCCTTTGGAACATGTACATAAGCATCACAACCAAAAAAATTTAAACACTTAATAGAGGGTTTCTTACCAGTCCATACCTCTTATGGAGTTTTATCAATAAATGTTGATGTCGGTGATCGGTTTACCAAGTAACATGTTGTCTCCACTGCTTCTGCCTAGAATTCTTGTCCTATCCCAACACTGCTTAGCATGCTCCTTGCCTTTTCCATCAACGTCCTATTCATCCTATAAACAAATCCATTCTGCTGAGGTGTGTATGGAGTAGTCTTTTGCCTTGCTATACTACACTTCTTACAAAATTCCTTGAATTCATTCCCACAGAACTCTCCACGATTATCTTTCCCCAATGCCTTTATTTTATTTTCTGACTGATTTTCTACAAGAGCCTTCAATTATTTAAACTTGGAAAATACTTCATATTTCTTTCGAAGGAAATAAATCCATATGTTCCTTAAGAAATCATCTATAAATGAAACATAATACACATATTTTCCTAATGATGGAACATGAACAGGTCCAAACACATCACTATGTCTTAATTCCAGAATTCCCTTTACTCTCGCAGCACCAGATGCAAATCTTACTCAATCTTATTTTCCATTTATGCAATGTTCACAGAAATCAAAATCCAAAGTGCAATTAGTCATACCTTCAACCATACCTTTACCTTGTAATGCTCAAAGTCCCTTTTCTCTGATATGCCCCAATCTTTGATTCCATAGCATTGTCTTTCCTCCTGATCCAGTCAAGGTTTTGTCATCTTTACCTCCTTCCTCCAGCACAACAGAATTGTTACATTCATCAATGATGGTTTTTCCTAATAGTTTGTACAGAGTTCCATATCGAACTCCCCTCATAAATACCATTGATCCTCGAACCATTTTGAAACCACCATCTCCACACATAGTCTTTACACCTGCAACATCCATCTTTCTGACAGATATCAAGTTTCTTGCTAGATTTGAAATGTGTAGCACTCCAGGAAGAGTTATAATCCTTCCATCCTTCAGTTTTAGCTTGATTCTACCATGCCCAATGATACTGGTTGGTGAATCATCTCCCAAGTACACATCTCCTCCATTCTACTTTTCATACTCATAGAACCACTCCCTATGAGGGGTCATATGACATGATTCACCTGAGTCAATCAACCATGTATCACATTCTGAAGGATTACCCGTGGAAGCTAGGTACACATCCCCTCCTTATTCTGAGGAGTTCTTCACCTCTGTGGAAGGGGTATCCTCATATCCCTTTGCTTTCTAAACATTCTTCGATTTGCAATCCTTTTTAGAGTGCCCATCTTTACCGCATTTCCAACACTTATTCCTTTTCCTTGGGATTTAGATCTACCCTTAGATTTAGATATCCTCCCAGATCCTTTATTTTTGTTTCTCTCCTAAGGGAGACCTCTCATAGACAAGGCATCCATGCTATGATTATCCATGTTTTTTTGCCTCATCTCTTATAACAGCAGGGATGATACAATTTCATCAAATTTTAAGGTCGCCTAGCTAGAACTACCTATTGCAATAGTTAGTTTGTCCCAGGAATTCGATAAAGAACACAATAACATAATACATTTATCTTCTCTAGACATTTTAATACCAACAGAGGTTATCTGACTTACAAGAGTATTCTAGACATTCAAATGCTTTGTTACAGTGTCATTCTCCTCCATTCTGAGGTGAAACCACTTCTTTTGCAGAAACAACTTGTTTACAAGGGATTTTGATTGATACAAACTCCCTCATTTTTCCCATAGCTTTACTCCACTATATTCACCAGATACGTTCAATGACATAGAGTCTGATAAGCACAATCATATTGTACTCCTTGGCCTTCTTTCTAATTTATCCCAATCATCTTGTGACATTGCAGTGGGTTTCGTACCCAGATCCACAGCAATCCATTGTTCCTGATCTACCAGAAGATCCTACATTTTGAGCTTCCATAGCTCAAATTTGTGGCCGTTAAATTTATTGATATTGATTCTTGAATTGCTCTCCATTCTCTTTCAATGCATAAATCAACACTGCAAATCTCCCACTGAACCCAGGTTTATCACAAACCCAAGATCTATCAATTGCATCGAACTCTTAGCAGTAAAGGCATCCCCCTGATGCCAAAATCGATCTCTGATACCACATGTAAGTTTTAAACCTGTGCAGAGAAGCAAATCATATAGACTCTTTTAAGCAAAATAGAGATCACAGCACATCATTCACACATAAACACAGAGATTTACCCTAGAAACCCTTAACCAGGAAAATCAGAAAACCTTGGAGACACACCTCCTATTTTCTCTTCATTACTTAGGAAATGGTCACAATAAAAAATATAGGTATTCCACAACATCCAAATACCCTAATCGATTAACCGGAATTAGAAAAGGAGTCTAGCCTTTGGGATCGTCAAGATGCAGCGTTGACATGTGCACCTCGCCTCCATACGTAAATGCAAAGAATATAACATATACCCAACATGCATGATGGTGCTAGGACCTATAGCAAGGGTGTTTGTGGTGGTTTGGGGTATCGATGTGGGTCCACTGCCAATCACCAAGCTAGAAAATGGATTCGGGTTTGCACCATCCATGGGGCTAGATGGTGCAGTGTGTAGGTTTGTCTCAGATTGATATGATTCTGAGTAGGAATCAGAGGTTGTGTGGCCTTCTGATGGTGTAGAGGGTCGTAAAGAATGGTATCGATGGTGTTGGTTCAAGGACCTGAACTGTGGTGGATCACCTCTTAGGTGTGAGGAAGAGCGTGGGGGATCAATTTTTTCTAGTTGGCAGATCGGGTGGTGGGATCTGTTAGTGACATTTTGGACCCCAATTTCAGTGGCTTCCTATTGACTTTCAGGAGTCACTCGGCCACCAAGACTACCAGGAGACAACGCTTGGCTTTTTCCTCATGAGAGTGCTAGTCAATTAATAGGGGTCATTTCCCATTTTGCTTGGCAATTTCTCTCAGTGTCCAGCTACTTTGAGGTTCCCATGGTATTCCTCACAATGATTTTTTGGGCTGAGCCCAAGTACATCCCATGGTTAAGGCTGTCAGGGACTTATGTCCTCAAAGACTGCAAGTGTTTGAATTAGTGTAAAGTAATAAATTTTAATGGCTAGCTCAGCATCATGAACTGATTTTGGTTGTTTTATTGGGTATGGTTTGTGTGCATGTCCATTGTATTTTTGTTATACATAGTGGATGCTTGTATGGTTTATGAATATTACACAGATATTTTTTTGTTGGTTACAGAACTTACAACGTGGGTAATCCTGTTATGAAAGTAGTAAATTCTAAACAGAAAATTTAAAATATGCCATACATGAATCTGAACTATTGTAGACTTACTAGGTGTCTTCCTTACACCTGTATTTCTCTTCGACCAGGACAGAGTGTTGGGCTCTCAACAGAATGGGACTAAGCCCATATGTAGATCCTCAGGTCACTATTTGAGTACAAGGTCGGTCAACAGGGAGGACGCAAACACGTGAGGCCCCCTAGGCCTACCACCCCCTCTACCTTCCAAGTCACCCATTTTTAGTGGTCTTGAAAAATTACAAATGATGTGCCTATTACTATAAGAGCTTCACCCTTCATCTTATCCTAGAATACCCCAAAGGGTGATGACTAGGTAGAGGAGAAAGGGCTAGGAAAGGTGTTAATTTCCAATTAAGAACTGAAATTTAACCTATAGTAATTTTATTCAAGCCTTAAACATATTCATCAAACCATTAACTTGTTAAATATATCATTGATTTACACAGATTGTATGAAATGAAAATAGATTGCTGGACAGAGGCGGCTGAGCTGCACTGATAGTCTAAATAGCTTAAAAAAAATGAATCTGAGAGATAGGTTGCTTGTTTTGGGGCCAATGTGGCGAGGGGGTCACCAATTTTTCCAAAATACTGGTAAGGGGTCGCTTAGAAATGGAAAACCGGAGCGATATGCTCCCTAAGAGGGAAGTCGCACCTTTTGGGAAAGACTGAGCGACCTGGTCACCTATTTCAGCCCAATAAGTGCGACCTGGCCTGAAAACTGGGAAATTTTTTAACCTGAGTTGGGAACGGCCAATAGTAACTTGTACTGTGGCCGAATGGGCTTGTTTTGGCCTTAAGGAGGCTCGGTTGTGAACTTAAATGCAGAAAAACAAAGATCTAAACTAGAATTAATAAAAAATTAAACTAGGGCAAGAAAACAGAAATGAAAATAGAAACTTGAAAATAAGATCCAGAGATCTTGTGGGACCGACCTGGTATGGTTGGCAGTTCTGTAGTAGGGATTTCACCCTAGCTATATGCAGGAATAGCTACCTTCCATCTATAGGATGGAAGGGTAGGGTTCCTGTTGGTTGGAAGAGAACCTGCAAAACAATGTCAGAACTAAGCTACGAAACCTTGCATGAAATGGTTAGGAAACAAACTATGGTTGCAAAAAATCAAAGGGAAAACATGTAGCAAACCATTATAGAACAAACCTGCAACTAAAATAAGCTATCAAAATAAAATAACAATGAAAACAAATGGTTATACCTTTTGTTTGGATGGAAATGGGCCACCATTCCCTAGCTTTGGAAGCACCTCTCTCTTTGGGATGGAAGCTTGGCTTGTGGAGCAATGGAGAAGAGGAAGGGTGAATGGCTTGAGAGGCATAGGGTCTCAAGGCACTCACATGGGAAACATAATGATAGGGAGAGAAGGAGTGTTTTGAGAGTGGCCCCCACCCCTCTATTTATAGTTTTTTCTTGAGATTTTAGGGTTTTAAGCCCCGGGTTAGGGCTTTAGCCCCCTTTTGCGATTTAAGCCCCTTTCACCCAAATCTTAGGTCCTTTGGGGGTTTTAAGCTCCTTTGAGGGATTTTAGCCCCTTTTTGACGGTTTTAGCCCCTATGTGAGCTATTTTGGCTATTTTTAGGGGTTTTTAAGCCCTTTTTCATGTTTTTGAGCCTTTGCAAGGGTGTGGGGGTCAAATGAGGGCAGTGACATAGATGTATTTGGGTGGTGTAGGTCATGTAGAGATCATTGAGGGATTTTTTGGGTTAATAGGTTGCGTTCTTACAGAGCTTTACCTTTGTGTTGAAACACATAAGTGGGCAGTCAAACAAAGTAGTTGATGCCTTAAGTAGAAGACTGTTGATTATGCAAGAGAATCAGATCCAAGTCTTGGGATTTGAGTATTTAAGGGATTTGTATGAGAATGACATTGATCTCTAGGAATCTTACATGGCTTGTAAGAATCCAGTGGAGGTGGAGAGATAGCCATGGATGGACTATGCGCTACAAGATTGTTTACTCTTTAAAAACAATAAACTGTGTATACCAAAGTGTTCCATGGGAGAGAACTTGATACAGGAAAAACACAATGGAGGTATGGCAGGTCGGTTTGGAACTAATCCAAGTCTTGGGATTTGAGTATTTAAGGGATTTGTATGAGAATGACATTGATCTTGAGGAATATTACATGGCGTGTAAGACTCCAGTGGAGGTGGAGAGAGAGCCATGGATGGAGTATGTGCTACAAGATTGTTTACTCTTTAAAAATAGTAAACTGTGTATACCAAAGTGTTACATGGGAGAGAACTTGATACAGGAAAAACACAATGGAGGTATGGCAGGTCAATTTGGAAGTGATAAAACCTTTGGACAGTTGGGTCATTTATATTTTTGGCTAAGGATGTGTTGATGTATTTGTAACTTTAGAATGAATTCATCCATATATCTTATGTATTATACCCTGATGTTTATTCCAGGATGTGTCTGTAATGTATTTGAGTCATGTCATACCCCGATGTTCCTATCAGGAGGTTTTATAATGTAAACAAGTCATGTCAAGTCATTGTGGGTAACCCTTCTATTAGATAAGGGTTAAATTCCCCGCAGTTGTGGGTCCCTAGGGTTATTAGACTATCCTAGAGAATTTGACCCTAGGTGAGTCATTGTAAGTCAAGGCAATAGTCCCCACCACTGTGTTAAGGATAAACCTCCTTGTTGGTCGGAGGAGGTAAAGTCCCCACAAGTTGTGGGGCACTAGGGTTATTAGACACTCCTAGAGATGTCAGCCCTAGTAAGTAATTGTTAAGTGAGGCCGACATGTTGGAGTGGGTTTGAAGTGAGTGAAAGAATATAAATAGAGAGTGAGCCTCTCTATTTATCACATACACACTCACTCATTGGGGGGCATGAGTGAGAGGAGAAGTTGCTAGGACAAGAGAGAGACTACTGTTATTGGGAGATCATCTTTATGTTTCCAAGTTTTACTTTTGGTGCAGATTCTATCTCTGAGGAATTTGTGGGGTTTTCTCCTTTATCGTTTCCTCGACGAAAATTCTTTGTGACTCTTGTCTCTTGTGTTTTATTGTTGTGCATGTAATTCTCTTAGTTAAAGATCATAATGCTAGCTTGAATGATAAAAATATAACATGGTATCATAGCTAACCTAATAAGAAGACATTGTGCAGCTACAAAAGATAGGGATTCTTACTTTTTGGGTCTCTCTCTAGAATCCATCAGCAAAAGTATGCTAGGATGACTCTCCATTGAAGGGAACATCTTTCTGTCGAAGCGGAATTCGATTCCTAGCATTTTTAGTTTTGGTGTGGAAATTAGGGCTTCTTGCAAAAGAGGAATTTTTGAGTGAGCCTAGCATAGGATTGATCTCCTCATCAAAATCGAACTTTAGTGACCTGGTTCAATATTTTTGGTTGAGTGAAACTCCAGGAAAGTCAAACCCTAGTTTGACCCTGAGTTGGAAAAACCATAAAATACTAAAACTGATACGTTTTGGTACATTCGCTATATATCAGGATTGGCAAATGCTCAGGAGATAAAAATTGCAGAGGCCGAAGATAAAATTTTGATTTACACTTTATCCAAAATTCAACCTCATATTCACTATATTATAGGAGATATGATCCCTCCAAGTTAGGGTTCCAGCCTCTTCCAGGATTCATCCCTAAACAGGACAGCTGGGGAGAATTGCTACATCTTGGGCTACATAGGTCCAAATGAAATTTTTGAAGATGTTCCAGAAAGGGCATGGATTTTACGTTCTGTGCTCCATGTTTTAGACCGAGAAGGTGAAACAGTGACACATGAAAGTTTGTACAACGTCGCTATTCTGAACAGTCCTGTAACAGGTCACCTTGGGAGAAGGATCATAAGTACCAATTGGTGAAACCAATTCTGATGAAAGCTGTGGTTTTAGAATAGGGACATGTGAGGTTACCTCAATGCGAAATTTTAGTAATAGAGGAGTATTAATTTATCAAATATCATAGAAATAGTAACAGACATTTCTGCAAAAGAAATTGGAAACCTAGGGCTTCCTGTTCTGGGAGCTTTCCTCCAATGTTTTCAGAAAATGAGTACATTAGACAGCTCACCTTGAAGAGGAATATCTTTCTATCCAATTAGATCTAAAATATTCCAAGTTTTGAAAATTAGGGTTTCTCTAACAAATCCTAGATCAGCCAGCTCTGGAACCAAGACAGACACCTCAAATCGGTAAGATATAATCTTTTGCTATTTTCATTTGAGGTTCTCATTTCAAAGTGTTCTATCACATCAGCTTGATGACAAGCTTGGTGAAGTTGAAAAATTCCAACCATGGAAGCATATGAACTCTTAGAAGAAAATAAATTGGGCACCTACATGATTAGAGAGGTTCTAGTTCTAGAGGGAGACGAGGCTCAAAGCCTTACACAAGAAGAACTTGGTTAAGGCTAAGAAGATCATTGTTGATTCAATCATGGATCAAATTGTACCACAAGTGTCTTCCCTAAATACACCAAAGATGTTTGATTCCTTGACAAAGATATTTTAAGGGAATAACATAAATCAAAATATGACCTTAAGAAACCAGTTAAAGAATGTGAAGATCCAGAATGCAGAGACCATGCAGTCATACTTTACAAGGGTCTCTCAAATCAAAGAACAACTTGAAGCAGTAAAATAATAAGTGAAAAATGTAGAAGTGGTGATAGCCACCTTGAATCCTCCCAAGATCATGGGATTCATTCATGTGAGGAATGTGTGCCAGAAAGAAATGATTACTTTCAGCAAACTCTGGGAAGAAGAAGAAGCTTAACTCATAAGAAGAGGATAGAATATGGGATCAATTTAAGATCAAGATCTCACCATCGAAAGAAGATCCCTTAAGCGATGAAGAATATGAAGGACTCAATTCTTGAATAACCTCTTATCCATATTAGAATTTGGATAAGAAATGATGAAGTCATGACTAAAGAAGATGATGAATTGGAAGGATCAAGAAGGAGTCTACCCATGAAACAAATAAAGATAAGTATTCAATTATCATTTCATGATATTGTTTTTGTTATGCATTTGTTTATATTCATTTGATGTATTATGCATGATAGAATGTTTGCATTAGTGTCATTTTACTACTAATATGCATGTGATGGGTAAGTAGCTCATGGTGCTATACAACTCTCCATTGCTACTTATCTAGAATGAAACCTCTTTGCTGACATATTGGATAAGTGTACAATCTCAATGTTGTCCTAGTAAAGATGGAAGTCATCTAGAAAAGTTTCTGTGAGATATGAATGAATGTTGTATTGGATAAAGTAGTTGCATAAGAATTTTACATTATGAATATACCTTATGAAATTTTTATAATCATATACAGAGTGAAGTTTGAGTACTTAAGGGAGAAGCTTGGTGTTCTCCATATCGAGGTTCCCTCCAAAGGGAAGTGATGAGACCTAGATCCATTCTGACATGGTGAGAGGATTAGGTTCCTTCCATGGTCAGATGTAAGGGCTGAGCCATTTTGTCATGGTGAGAGGATTGGTTCCTTCCATGTTAGATATGACTACTGATCCATTCTGATATGATGGTAGGATTTGTTCCTACATGATTAGATATAAGGGTTGTTTCCATTCTTGGAATGGAGGCACTTGGTTAGTTACCAGACTCAGTCTGGGACTGAGAGACATTTTGACATGGTGAGAGGATTAGGTTCCTTCCATGGTCATATGTAAGGGCTGAGCCATTCTATCATGGTGAGAGGATTGGTTCCTTCCATGACGATAGGATTGGTTCCTACATGATCCAATATAAGGGTTGTTGCCATTCTTTGAATGGAGGTGCCTGGTCAGTTACCAGGAATACTTGGTCTTGGATTGAGGGCCATTCTGATATGACTGTAAGATGTAGTCTTTCATGATCATATGTGAGTGCATGGCCATTCTGATGTGATTGAGGGATTGGTTCCCACTTGATCAGATATAAGGGCTGGATCTGTGAAGACACATCTAGTATTAAAAATGACTAGCTCTGTGTAGATCCCACATCTAGTATGAAAATGGACTAGCTCTGTGAAGACTCATCTAGTATGAAAGCATACTAGCTCTGTGTAGATCCCACATCCAGTATGAAAAAGGACTAGCTCTGTGTAGATCCCACATCTAGTATGAAAAAGGAATAGCTCTATGAAGAATCATCCAGTATGAAAAAGGACTAGCTCTGTGTAGATCCCACATCTAGTATGAAAAAGGACTAGCTCTGTGAAGACTCATCCAGTATGAAAAAGGAATGGCTATGTGTAGATCCCACATCTAGTATGAAAAAGGAATAGCTCTATGAAGAATCATCTAGTATGAAAAAGGACTAGCTCTGTGTAGATCCCACATCTAGTATGAAAAAGGACTAGCTCTGTGAAGACTCATCCAGTATGAAAAAGGTTTGGCTCTGTGTGGATGCCACATTTAGTATGAAAAAGGACTAGCTCTGTGAAGACTCATCCAGTATGAAAAAGATTGGCTTTGTGTGGATGCCACATCTAGTATGAAAAAGGACTAACTCTATGATGATACATCCAGTATGAAAAAGGACTAGCTCTGTAGATGTACATCCTACATGAAAAAGGGTTGGCTCTATAGAACTTCCTGTCACAAGAAGAATAAAGATATAGCACCCATGATGATGACCCAGAGATGATCTAGATCCAGTGATGATGATCCAACAGTGATGATCCAGATCCAATGATGATGTCCCAGAGATGATCTAGATCCAATGATGATGATCTAGATCCAGTGATGATGATCAAGCAGTGATGATGTCCCCGAGATGATCCAGATCTAGTGATGATCCAAATCCGTGATGAAGATGACTTGAAGATGAATATGACTTGAAGATGAATATGACTTGATGATGGTCCAGATGATACAGAGAAGAAGACAAGTGCTAATAAATTGTGTTGAGAGAATACCTTCCTAGTTAAGAGGGAGCGTTGATGTATTTGTAACTATAGAATGTATTCATCCGTATATCTTATGTATTATACCCCAATGTTTATTCTGGGATGTGTCTGTAATGTATTTGATTCATGTCATACCCCGATGTTCCTATCGGGAGGTTCTATAATGTAAACAAGTAATGTCAAGTAATTGTGGGTAACCCTCCTATTAGACAAGGGTTAAAGTCCCCATAGTTGTGGGGCCCTAGGGTTATTAGACTATCCTAGAGAAGTTGACCCTAGGTGAGTCATTGTAAGTCGGTGCAATAGTCCCCACCATTGTATTAAGGATAAACATCCTTGTTGGTCGGAGAAGGCAAAGTCCCCACAAGTTGTGGGGCACTAGGGTTATTACACACTCCTAGAGATGTCGGATCTAGTAAGTAATTGTTAAGTGAGGCTGACATGTTGGAGTGGGTTTCAAGTGAACGAAAGAATATAAATAGAGAGTGAGCTTCTCTATTTATCACACACACACTCACTCATTGGGGCGCATGAGTGAGAGGATAAGTTGCTGGGACAAGAGAGAGACTAATTCTATTGGGAGATCATCTTTATGGTTTCGGGTTTTACTTTTTGTGCTGATTCTATCTCCGAGGAAGTTGTGGGGTTTTCTCCTTTATGGTTTCCCCGAGGAAAATTCTGTGTCTCTTGTCTCTTGTGTTTTATTGCTGTGCATGTTATTCTCTTAGTTAAAGATCATAATGCTAGCTTGAATGGTAAAAATTTAACAGGATAACGTCTTAAGTCGAGAAGTTTGTAAGCATATGCAGAATATGCCAGCATGCTAAAGGAAGAAGCTAGAACACAGGGTTGTATACACCATCGCCTATTCCAACTAGGCCTTGGGATTCTGTGAGTGTGGATTTCATTATGGATTTGCCAAAAAATAAGAAGGGACATGATTCTATCTTTTTAGTTGTTGATATATTCACTAAGATGGCACATTTCATTCCATGCTACAATACTAGTGATGCCACACACATTTCTGACTTGTTTTTCAATGAAGTTGTGAAACTACATGGTTTACCTACAAGCATTGTATCAGACAGAGATGTGAAGTTCATAGGTTTTTTTGGAGGACCTTGTGGAAGAATATGGGTACCAGATTGAACTTCAGTTCAACATATCGCCCATAGTCTAATGGACAGACAGAGGTATTTAATAGGATTCTACGGAACATGTTGAGAAGTCTGAATGGAGAAAGTCCTAAGTAGTGGGACAGAGCATTAGCTGAAGTTGAGTTTGCTTATAATGATTCACCAAATAGAAGTATAGGGATGATTCCATTTCAAATTATGTATGGAAGGCATCTAATAGGATTGTGTGAACTTCATGACTTAGGCCAATTGGAGAAGAGGAGTGTTGATGGAGAAGAGTTTGCAACGATGATCAGTGAACTACAGGAGCAAGTGAAAGTAAGGTTACAACATAGTAACACTAGTTACAAGGCCAAAGAATATTCCAAAAGGAGAGAGAAGAACTATGCAGTAGAAGATTTGGTCTTATCATATCTAAAGAGAGACATATTTCCAAAAGGAGAGTATAACAAGATGAAGATGAAGAAGATTGGACCCTGCAGGATACTAAGAAAATTCTCAGCAAATGCATATGAGTTAGAGATGCCTAATGGAGTGGGTATTTCACCAATATCTAATGTTGCATATCTATATCCTTATGTAGTAGGAAACACTAAAAACTTTGCAGAAGGTGAAGATCCTACTAAAGACTTATAATGGGTGGGGTAGATGCATGTGGCACAACCATTGGAAGTTGAGGAAATTCTGGACACTAAAGTGGTAAAGAGTACAAGGAAGAAGGACTATATAGATTATTTGGTCAAATGGAATAAGCGAACAACAAAGGATTCTACTTGGATGAGCATTGCAGAGTTGAAGCCAAGGGTTTCACTGTAGTTGATCTAATGAATAGGGGCTCATAATTTTCACCCTTGCGAGTCTGATGTGGGAGCATCATCGCATGCCAGCAACATGATGAGTTGGTAGCATGCTGTGGGATATTTGTAATGATTCTATTGATTCATAGTCTGTTATTGCAAGTAATAATAATTGTGGATCATGACTCCCTGTGTGGAGAGCACTCTGTCGGTTTTTTCTGTCAAAAAAGGATGTTTTCATCATGCTTGTAGTGTTTGTTTCAGTGGAAGGACCACTTGGGATAGGAGTAGCAGTTTAGGATAAATAGTTAGTTTAGAGATGTAGGGGGGGTTCTTCCCTTCAGCATTAGAATTCTGAGTTTGCAGAGAAGAGGATCGACCTGCGTCTGATTCCTACTTGTAAATATTTTTAAGAGTCGGAAGACGAGAGATCCAAGCAGTGTGCATTTTACTTTTATTAGTTAATAGAAGGATTAACCATGTGTTTGTTGGGTTTTTATCCTTTATGCATGTATTGTGTTGAACTATGTATTTTCGCACAGCCAACTTCGGCATTTCCTTGAAAATTTGTGTATTTCTATGAAGTTGTTGAATTCAAGCATCAATTTCCTTCTTGAATAGTTGAATTAGAGTGTAGATGCATGCATAGGAGTGTTAGGATAAAGAATCAGGAAGATTGTAGTATGGACTAATCAATTCCATGATCAATCAGTGCAATCCACAGATTTTATGCCATTAACGAGTTTTGCAGAGAATGAATGGTGGAGATAGAGTCTACAAACGAATATCTGTCAGTCCAGAAGAAGCCCACAATGAAATTTGCGAGGACGATAATAGAACCAGAAATATTTGTGAGTTCTGCATCGGAAAGTAGATCAACGATCGGAGTGAAGGACGGAAATATCTAACGGCTAGGAGAATTGCAGAGGAAAAGTTGTGAAGAGAGAGTTGTGGGGGGGGGGGACTTTAGGAAGTTGACGTCCCGCAACCCTCTTACGGAAAAGAGTTTGCGGAAATAAAGTTGAGGAGTGCGACTTTGGTTGCTTGATATCCTACATCCCACAACCCAACTATGAAAACTCTGTTGCGAAAACAGAGTTGCGAAAAAGTGGTTGCGGAAGAAAAATTGCGGGGAGGCAATTTCAGCTTAGAATTTGAACATGGGATAAATTTTGGCAGTCCTACTAAATGTAGGAGCCACTAGATCATAGAAGTTCTGGTTGGGTTGGTTGCGGTCGATCTGACCCTGCACCAGTTGATCTGACATGTCTTTTTTGTATGGGTAGTGTGCCTTTGTTTTTGGCTATTACTTTTGGTTGATCTAAGATTTTTGGTGAATTGTTGGTGGTTTTTCTATTTCTGATGGTGATGGATTGTATTTTGGAAGTTTAGTCAAGCTATCTTATGTTTCATATGAAATATAGTATCTTTTATTTTAAAAAAAAATCTTATAGTGACAAAAAAAATAATAAAATAATAGCATTGAACACAAAATTCAAGAGAAAAATAGATAAAACCTTAAAAAACTTTTATTAGTGATATCCAAAAGAGAGAAAAATGTTCACTTTATTCCCTTCAAAACCTTAAAACCATTAAAACCTTAAAAAAATATTTATTACTAATAAAAAAAATTATAGTACATGTTATCCTTAGGATGTCATGTAATCTTTCCACATTTACAATTCTAGCCAATCCTTGATATTGGATAGCCACAATTTTCATCGAAACCACTAGGACCCTATGTTGAATAATAATGTTGAGTAATATCTATCTTCTCTTCATCATAACTTCATAAACCTAGAGTTTCTAGAACGATGGAGGATGGGAGGCTCGATCTGCTTGAGTGCATTATCACTTCACTTGATGTAGTGAATAAATTCTAAGGAAACTCATAAAATTTGATCATGTTTTCAATAGATTGCAAAAGGAATATGATCACACATAAAATAATCATAAGGGAACACTTATACTAAATATGATAGGAAACTTAGAAGGTTAGATCTTGTCTTGAAAAAATTTAAAAATTGAGAGTGATAATATTTAATTAAGTTATATTTGTAAAAACTATTTACAATGAGATAGGATAAAAATAAGTTACAATTTATCTTGTCTTGAAAAAATTTAAAAAATGAGAGTGATAATATTTAATTAAGTTATATTTGTAAAAACTATTTACAATGAGATAGGATAAAAATAAGTTACAATTTGTGACTACAATGTGTAAGTTCACTAAAACTTGAGGACTAGTTCTCATTAGTTAACTACATTAGTGGTTTTTTTCTTTCAAAAAGTTCAAATTTTTATTAGTGAAGCTTAATCTTTAGAGAAATTTTAAGCATTGAAAATTCGGAAAATTTCTCAATTTTTTTAAAAATACCAGCCCAACATAAACAACACAATTTATA
>LPNX010573927.1:16634-27034 GCA_001517045.1 Pseudotsuga menziesii
ATCTTCAAAATAATTCAAAAATGATGAATTTAGGTCTACTCAAAGTACTTGTGAATGCCATCCACATATAACCAAACTATGTTATACGGAATGAGTTGAATCTACTTTGTTCAAGAGGAATGCATTGAATTTGCTGCCTAATCCAAAATGGTTTAAGTGTATTATGAAGTTCCATTGACATAGTAGTAGCCATAATAAAAGGAAAATTCCAATGACATACTACAATGTAAAAGCACAGTGAACTTGTCATTTGCAACCCCTTTACAATGGATGTCCTAGGTAAAATGTTAATTTGATTGGAAAGTGAATTAGTTCAATTTATTGTGCTTCCAACATCTAGATTACAATATTAATGTTACAATTGTTCATGTATGTTGGGAAAGGGAGAAAGGAAGAGTCATAGAAGATGATATGTTTTGCCATCAACAAATTCCACAGTTCTGCTATTGTCTCAATTTACATTTTGCACCATATGTGGTGTTGAACTGCAACACACTACTATTACATGGAAATTTGCAACATGTTGCATTTTCACTTTGTGAGGCACTTTATATCTTAATTCTTCAGACTAAGTCAAATCCCTATATCTCCAGGATCAATTTGTGTCTTTTTTAGGTAAGTCATTAAATATTTTGTCAATATGTTTATATAAGATTGATATCTCTCTGAAAGTATGCATATTTTACAATTGGACTTTTCAGTTTTGGAGTATAAAATTATGTCTCATCCTTTTGAATAAACCATTTTGTTATTGGATAGAATATTTTTTGGAGCTATTTAAAGCCTATATTTTTTCTTGGTGAGGTATTTGCATATGACCTTTCATTTTTCGTTTTACTTTTCTCAGGGTCATCTAAGTCAAGTAGAAAGTATGGTAAGTGCTTAAGTAACATCACCAATAGTGCGAAAGTGTAGTTAGAACAACAAAGTGCCATAGATACAAATATGTTTTCTGACACAATTCCCATTATTCATTGAGAAAATCAATATTTGCTTAGTTAGAATCCCTATAGGTTAGGCACAGTAGTCTATATGGATGAGTTTACTAGGGATTCCATCCATGAATGTGGGAAAGTATGCCTTATGTTTCCACAAAAAGTTTTTTCTTAGAAAAAAATAGTGAAAGGGGTTAGCTCAACTAGTTGTTTCCAATGTTGTTGAGCATTTGAATATCTTCAAGCTAACTGGTGCCTAGTTCAAAACTGCTTGGGTGAGGTGTACTAGTGTACATTGATGTGTTTTCTAAGGATGCCATCAACAAATGTGGAAAAACATTCCTAGCATCCCATGGATTTCCCGTGAAATTTTCCTTTTATATGTGTGTGTGTGTGCACATGAAAAATTAAATTTATTATATACCAACTTAGACTTTTATTTCTTAATAAAACGGAAGTAGTCAAAATATCTCTTATTGCATGCATCAATGCTAACAATATCACCAAGTTTTTATGTTCACGAACAATACCATGAAAAGAAAATGATTTGGTATCATTCTTGCAGCCCTTGATACTGCAACTTTTATCATCTTTTTCAATCACTTCTAATTTTCTTCGTGAATCAAAGCCTTCCATATCTATGTTAGAGTTCCAATTTCCAAAATCATCATCGTATTTCCCACTCTTCCTCCTACTTAGTCCTTTATATATACAAATTTATTGTTGTATGTATGCTTCCCTTGTCATCATGCATTCATTACATCACTATATGTTGAAAATAAAACAAAATATAAATAGAGGAAAATTTTTGACACCCCACCATATGACATTGGTTACATTACAAAAAGGATATGACATTTTAGGCAATCGATATCTAGATAATAGCATAAAGAATTTTTCAATTACTTGAGAGGATGGGATTTGGTCCAGATTTGAAATTTTCAAAATTTCACATGTTGGATACAAGTTAATTGTGATTGGGATACTCTCTATTTCCTGTGTGCATTTTAAGCTTAATCTCTGTTGCAAATCTTTCCTTGGAAAAACACACTTTTGGTCACTTCAATCCGAAGTTTATCTATGAACAAAGCAGTTTTATTGAAGGAAATAGCAACACTCTATGAGCATGAAAATATTTTCAATACCTATCAATACCTAAAAGGGAAAGGTATTTTCAAATTGGAAATATGAAGAGATTTTACTTCGGTTAATACTAAGAGTATATAGAAGTTAAATAGGTTATGGCTGAAGACAAACACTTATTATGATTAAATTGAAGAAGTGAATTGACCAACAATTGTTGTCTACTTAATTTATTATTGGGTAAACTTTTATAATGCTTCCATTTATTATCGAGTGATTATGTGACCCTTAGTACCACTCTATTAAAAAACACATTTAGTGTAGTTATTTGAGAAATGAATGGTAAGCTAAAATAGTGAACCTTGTTTAATTTGAGTACAACACTACATTGGATAAACATTCACTAAAATACCCCATTTCCAAAGTCTTTTTCAACATAACCAAGTACTCGCCAAGAGAACAAGTCCTACCATAATGAAGTACACACCAAACTCAATTTTGTGAAACATTAATATAAAATAATGTTATCATAAAAGTAAGGAGATAATCAATATTGTTATTGGCATTTCATACTTTTTAAACTTGTTAATTTGTTTATATCTCTTAATAAAAAATTCTCTAGTTCTATTTTTTGCTCTTTCTTTTGCATTTATATGAGTGCACATACACATATTAATTGTAATTGTATTATACTTTGTTTTACTTTGGTATGAGTTAATATTACTAGTTCTATTTTTTGCTCTTTCTTTTGCATTTATATGAGTGCACATACACATATTAATTGTAATTGTATTATACTTTGTTTTACTTTGGTATGAGTTAATATTAGAAATATAATAGAAATATGCATTCTGATATGAAATAAACACTAACATATAATATTGATTTTTTAAAGATTACAACAGTTGATGACTCTATACATGATGATCAAAATTATTTTGAGCCTGCATCAGATGTAGGAGAAGAAGATGATGACGATGATGATGTATGTGATGAAAATGGTGATGAGGTCGATCAAGATGACATGATGATCAAAATTATTTTGAGGCTGCATCAGATGTAGGAGAAGAAGATGATGACGATGATGATGTATGTGATGAAAATGGTGATGAGGTCGATCAAGATGACAAGTTTGATGATCATGATCATGAGCATGATTTTGATGATGATGCTAGCGGTGCTAGTTAGCTATTGATGCTATGCATGAACATGCTACATTTTGGATTATATTTACATATATTACTGTTGTTATATAGATCTATGATATATTTATTATATAGATCTATGATATATTTATCTTTTTTACTTTTATATCTATATATGGATATCATACAACTTACTTTTTGTTACATTGGTATTTAAATCATATATATATATATATATATATATATGACTTTTTCTTAGTTTACTAGAATGATATCCATGAAATTTTTTTATATGTTGATTAGACATTTGAATTTTAGTTGATTTGATTAAAGATGATGATGATATTGTTAGTATTGCCTTGTTTCTTTATTTATATTGGAAAATGTCAATGTTCTTTTAATGAATCATTAGTATGCGTGATGATCTTACTAATTTTTTATGGATGTTGAGAATTTTCCTTAAACTTCTTCATAAATGTTATCATATGAATTTGATTTTTTAATGATATTTGAGAATTTTGATATTTCTTTTTTCCAAGAAAAAAAAGCGTAATTTCATTCATCTTTCGAGATCAAAATTACATTCTGAATATTCACTTAATCGTGAATTCCGATAACCAAAAAATTAGTTCCTTTACAGAGACTGCAGAGTCTTCTGTAATATAAATTCTAGAAGAGCATACGCAGATGCTTTATCAAAAAATATGATCGATACCATAGTGTCTATCATTTACAAAAGTTTGTTAAATAGTAACTTAAAACAAGATAAAATTCTGCAAAAAACAGCTATTACTTGAAGTTCATAATGACCTGTCTAAAATCAGTAATGTTCTATGAACGGCCTGTGGTAAAATGCCCGTAATATGCCATCAATTGTTTCTTTCACCATCCATGTACTCACTGCTAGCCGGAGCCCTTCCTTGGAATCTTTGTCCGCTTCCTTGTTGTTTTCCCTGTATACATGCTGACAGCAAAAGGAGTCAAATCTAAGGAGGAGCTGCCGAATAGAATAGATAATATGTGCTAATTCAAATGCCGGCACTCTTGAGTCTGATTGATCCAATTAATTGCATTCTTTGAGTCACCAAGAAAATTAAGTTCAGTGCACCCTTTTTCTAAAGAAAACATCAGCAGAAGTTTGAGGCTCATTAACTCGGCAAAATTATTTGTGCCCCCCCCTAGTCCCATAGACATAGCAAAGAAATCGGACTCAGTTAAGTAAAGAACTGCGCCTCCTCCACACAAATTGTTTTGGGCTGCCCCATCAAAAAACGCCCACGTTGAGAATTTTGATATATTTCAACATTTAATTGAAATTAATAATTGGATGCAAAATCAATAAAAAATGATATATTTTACTATTAATAATTGAAATTAAAATTTTATGTCAATGGTTGATCCAAAACAAAATGAAATATGGATTTAATATTAGACGCAACACTAGATAAAAAATATAATGTAAAAGTGGACGTCACACCAAACACAAAAGTGGATGTAAAAGTGGACATTACGTCATATGAAAACATGGACACAAAATTGGATGCAAAAAAAGACTCAACACTAGACACAATTAATGACTCAAAACTAGATGCAATACTAGGCCCAAAATTAGATGCAACAATAGATGCAGAAGTGGACCCCAACTAGACATAAAATTAGACATTAAATTAAACAAAAAATATGGTGTATCTCGGGATAGAAAACCAAGCATAGCACGAGGTGCAAAACTGGAAGCAACACTTAGCGCAAGCAAAAACTTAAAATGAGACACAATATTGGATGCAAGATGGGATGAAACATTGGACATAAAGCTAGATGTAATATTGGATGCAAGATGGAATGCAACATTGGACACAAAACTAGATGCAATATTAGATACAAACATGGACGCAAACCTAGGCACAATACTAAGCACAAAAATGAGTGCAACATTGGGCTCAAACATAGACAAAAAAAAAGACATAAACTAGGATGCAACACTAGGTACAAAACTAGATGCAAAATATGAAGTAAAACGAGATGAAACATTATGAACAAACATGGATACAAAAAAAGACGAAAAAAAAGATGGAAAAGGGGATGCAACATGATAAGTAAACTTGGATGCAAACCTAGATGCAGAATTGGGCACATAATTTGATGCAAAACATGGTGCAAAATTGGGTGCAAGACTCGATGAAAAACTAGGAGAAAAATAAGACGCAATATTGGATACAAAGTTGAGCATCAAACTGGGTACAAACAAGGATGTAACAAAGGACACAAAAAATGATGCAAAATTGGGAGCAAATAAGGGCGTTAAAAAAGATACAAAAAATTGGTTGAAAAAATGGATGTTAAAAACGACATAAAAAAAGATGTAATGGACAATGTTTTACAAAATTGTATCATATAGCACAAGATTGTTCACAACAATTGGAAAAAAATTACACTAAAATTTGACGTGAAATCCATTTTTTGTTGTAGTGTATCCCCAAATCAGATATAAGGAGATATCAACTCTAACACAAGGAATAAATTAGGAGGATGTATAACTAGGAGGAAAAACTACACAAGGATTAACTAGTTTTGCTCAAAAACATTGTTGGATTCCTCTCAAGTGCATTCAAGATCGTGATATGGGTATGAAAGGTATGGAAAATTATATTAGAGGTTCATTAGATCAATATGCATTCACGATTTGACAAGGATGTTGCGTAATCTTAAGTTTCTTTTGCACAGATCAGTGATACCTTTTATGTTTTAAGCATTAACAAGATCGATCAAAATTATAGTCTTCAAAATGTAAAACTAATCTTACATCACTGTATATCTGACTAAGATATTTTTAGTGATGTTTGCTTCACGCAAAACAACTTTAGGATGTAAAATTTATTGAGTTTTGAAGTTACGACTAAATAAGTAAATTGAAAAAAAAAGGGCCACGTGGTACACCCACAAGGTGCCACGTGGTAGGTACAATCATCATGTATAATAAAGAGATAGGTTATGTGGAAGTCTTACAATAGGCCACGTGGAGGAGTCCAAGTGACATGGTAGGTGAGTTGGACCAACGATATGCTGACAAGTGGTAGGGAAGGCATCCATGTGGACCAACTAGGGCCTACCACATTGTAGCTTGGTTGATAGTGGTTAGCTCTATATACCAAAAAATATAGAGTTGGGGAGGATCAAACCCCCGACCTCCTCTCCGCTTAATACTCAACCATATATGTCTATCCATAACCTCTGTCTAATGGTTCTTAACCGTGTAGGTCGTGAATTCTATTTGAATTTGGAATAATGGTTATGTTGAAAAAGGGATTCCCTTGGACGCAACATGTTAGACACATATCATACCAATCAACTGACGGTCCATTGGACAAGCCACAAGATAACCTCGTGATGGTTGTTAACTATATAGTTTGTGTTAACACTAAAAATTGTTCACATAGCTCTCTATAGTCTAAACCATACTCATACATAAGATTCCCACCATTAATTCCTTCATTTTTACCTTCACAATTGTATTTTCACTAAGCATGTTCCAAAACATTAATATTCCTTCCTCATAAATAAAAGGGAGTTGATCATTTATTGTGATTTATCCCCACTCTCTCCAAAAAGAACCAAAAAACCCTAAAAATGATAATGGGTCAAAATACCATAGATAAATTCCATGAACCATAAAATACCATGGGTCAAAAACCTTGGACCATCCTCTAAATACATTGTGAATGACTCCTTGAAAACACTTTTCGCAATTTGCTCTCAGTCACACAACATACTTTTCTGCAATTACTTTGCCACACCATTACCCACGGTGTATGTTGAGCTTGCTCCATACCCATTTGGATCGACATTCCCTATTCGACAACCACATGTGGAGTAGATTGGAGACCAAAATCATGGAGATGCAGAACCATTTTTATCAAACGGGTATGGTGGCCCAACATTTTAGAAAAAAAGGTATCTTTTGTCTTGTCTTGTTTTGCATTATATGTCATGAAAATATAAAAAATATTGTTATCGTCATTTTTCTTCCTATTGTTATTGTTGAACCCTACTTTATTATCTAAACGAGCTAAGATTGGTGCTTTTCACGTAGATGGGGAAAAATCCCCACAACAGTTTTGGTGACTCCACTCAGTCGATCCATATAGATCCTTTTTTTTGCAGGTTTTTCTATTGATTTTTTCTCCTTTTCTCCCTTCATCCATCAGAGATATGATCCCCTCACGATAGATCCAAACCCGTATTACTTCAATGCCTACCCCTCGGCCCTATCCAACAACCATTTTTCAAAAAATTGTCCGAGTTGCACCTCTCCGGTGGAAAGATGTGATCCAATCACAACTTTTTTTCTCTATAAGCATGACCTAGGTCATGCCTTTTGCCCCGATAAGTGCAACCTCTCTCAGAAATCCAGATCGCTCTTGTTGTGGCTTTTAGAGAGACCCTGGTCGCTATTGTGACTCGGTTTTGTGCGACTTGTCTTACTTATTCCTTTGCTTTGTGTGACCTGAGTCTTTTGACTGTTTCTCTGGCCCAATCGTGACTATTTCCTAGTTCTATGCAATCTTGATCGCACCTATTTCGCTGACATGTGCGACTTGAAGTTTTTTAGTTTGTTTTGGTGTTTGAGATCCTCGTTCCAGGCTCCCTTCTTGTGTTTTACCCCTTATCGACCTGTTTCTATCTAGATCTGATCCATTACAGCCCCTTGGTTTGTTTCGAGTTCTTTTTTGTCTTGTATCTGAGCCCCTCAAGAGTTAAGCTTTGTAGTTGAGACCCCAGGGTGAATCCGCGGACTTGGGTAACACTTTTTGGCGAGTGCATTTTGGCAAAAAGTGAAAAACGCACCTCGGTCGAGGGTTTAACAAGCCCTCGACCGAGGTTTTAATATTTCGACCAAGGTTTTATCAAGCCCTCGACCGAGGTTTTTTTAATCCCTCAACCGAGGTATTTTCTAACCCTCGATCGAGCTATTAAAACCTCGACCGAGGGTTAGTAAATACCTCGACCGAGGTGCCTGTATTGAAAAAATTATAAATAGAGGCCACGGGCCCCCACTGATTGTTTCACAAAATTACACCGTGAAAGCTCGACCGAGATACCAAATGAGAGCGACGTAAACATTGGCACCTTGAAGCAACCCAAGCACCCCGAAGCAACCCAACCTCGTCACAATGGCGTCGGACCCAAGAGGTAACAGTTAAAATAATTGTTTTTCAATTTAAATAATTGTTTTTCAGTTTAAATGGAGTTTAATTTTTTTCTTTAATAAATTTATAAAATTTATTTTAAAATATGGTAAATGTATGTTTTTATTATTTTCATGTTTAAAATATGTACCGTCAAGCAGAAATGCTGCCGAATTTTTGAAAATTTGTAGTTAAATTGAATTTTTTTGTTAATTTGTTATATATATATAAATTATGTCAACCGGTAGCATTTATGCTACCGGTTTAATTTTTGAAATGTGTCCTGGGCAAGCCGAAATGCTGCCCGCACTACTACATTTCGATCCAAAATCCGACGGTTTTTTCTGACGGCGCGTGGATTTCTCTTTTTAAACTTACAAACAATCACAAAGATTCTTTTTTTTTTATAAATATGGCCACAAGCGTCGGTTAAGCGACGGCTTGTCTCATAACCATCTCATAACCGTTGCTTAACCAATGGCACGTTAGTCAAAAAAAATTCGTTCAAACAAACAAAGAAAAGCACCCAAAAGTCACATAGACGCCAAATTAGGATTCACCTTTTTTCCCACACCGGGGAGGGAAATTCCAGGTCATGCCTCCAAATTGCTTCGCCTTGCACGAACGAGTGACGATACCGTGAGAAGGTTGTCTGTTTGGCCTACCTAATGGAAACACAGATCGCACAGCTCAACTCACTCCAGAGCCAGGGGTCCAATGTACTCCACGCGCACTTCTCTATATATCCGTCGAATGTATAATGTATTCTTCATTCTATATTCTTGCATGCAATGCTTATGTGTGCTTCTTCTGGATTCTTCCACGGAAGAGAATACAGTCTCGCTTCGATTCACAGGTTTGGTTTCTGAAATCATCCATGTTTCTCAGAGCATAATGTAACATCTTGTTTTATATTGTGTGTTGTTAAATGGGTTTAGGCTTTTACTTTGAGAAATTGCTGCAGGTTTGGTTTCTGAATTCATACATGTATCTCAGAACATAATGTAACCTCTCATTTCATATTTTATGTTGTTGTTAGGCTTTTAATTTGAGGAATTGCTTCTGTATTTTTCTGAGCATAAGGTAACCTTTTTCTTTTATATTGTATGTTGTGCAATGGGTATAGGATTTTTCTTAGAGGAATCGGTGTTGTGTTCCTCTGAGACTAGTTAGTTCAATGAATTAGATTAGATATGTTTTGAAATATATTGTCAACTAGGTTTTTCATTCTGCATTATGCTGTAGCCATGAATAGCATTTGAAACCTTCTGTTTGGCATCTGTCTAAGGAATGTGAACTTGATGTCCTACCATTTGTAGTCATAGGAATAACTTTCTGGGTTTATTCATACTTCTAGTCTGAGCATGTTCCCAAAATCCCATTTGCTGTCATTCCCTAGCAAAAGCATAGTAATAATTCCTTCAATCTTGTAGATTTATATCAATATTTTCAAAATAATGTACAATGAAATTCGATATGTGTACGCTATCACAATCTTCAATATTTTATCTTAGAACATATCATTGTATCCTATCTTTTCTCTACCACTACTGTCATTGGTTGGGAGCCACCATTACCTTATCATCAGTGTTTAACTCTTTCAAAAATGAGAGGCCGGGTTTCCTGCTTTGTAAATGTGTGTTGTTTTTTTAATTTGATTGGATCTTTAACCAAAAAGCAAAGCTGAGTTTCCCGCTTTGTAGATGTGTATTGTTTTCGAAAGATTGATTTGATGTTTAAGAAACTCAATCATTATGTAGCCTTTGGCTTATTGAACCATACAATGGCCTCTANAAGCTGAGTTTCTCGCTTTGTAGATGTGTATTGTTTTCGAAAGATTGATTTGATGTTTAAGAAACTCAATCATTATGTAGCCTTTGGCTTATTGAACCATACAATGGCCTCTAACTCCAATGCTTTGCAGTTAGATATCATGCCACTTAGGTCCATCCACCAGATAGAGAGATCCATGCGAAAAATTAACAAAGAGTTATGTGTGAGGTGGATAAATAATTGTTTTACCAACATCTCATGACATAGAAAGGCTTTATGAG
>LPNX010573931.1:0-33784 GCA_001517045.1 Pseudotsuga menziesii
GTTTATATATATATATATATATATATATATATATATATATATATATATATATATGCATTGACATCTTACCATGAAATTTTCAAAATTTCACTTTCCCTGGTGCTCATGTTAATATCAACACTGATGCATTTGTATTTGAACTAAAAGGAGCATGTGCTTAAAATAGCTGCGGACACTAAATTGCCATTAAACAAAAAGATCAATTGAATGCATTATATTTATAAAATCATTGATGTGTTATAGAACAATAAATTCAGAACCGATGCACAATTAATATACAAGCACCGATGCATTTGTATTGTTTTTACATCAGTGTGGTTTTGTTTTGAATGCACTAGTATGTCTTGTGTAAAGAAGCATCGAATAAAAAACCTCCACTAAAACCTATGCCCACCCAAGAATTCCAAGTTATAGAAAACATCCGTTCAAAACTGCCATAAAACCTTCACTACAAATGGAGGAGATTTTAGGGGATATTTTTTGAAAAAAAAGTCCAATATCGTAACACTAAAACCCTCCACAAAAACTTCCACTACATGGTGTTTTCCTTGTAGCATACTTATTGATTATAAGCACATTGATGCACCTTGATGATATAACCAAATAAAAACAAAAATATCTATTAAAACCTTAGACCACTAAAAAAAATTAGTTATAGTTAACATTTGTTAAACTATCCACTAAAACTTCTGCTACTAATTACAAAAGTTTTTGAGAAAGTATTTTTGATCATTTTGCAAACCTCTAATACTGATAGCAGGGGTTATAGAGGAGATTTTTTTATTATCATTTTTCCTAATCTTGTAACCTTACTAGGTTGTGATTATCTTGGGTAAGAATAGTAAAAAAAAGTGTGAATTATCTTTCAAATGAGGTTATTTAATTAAAAAAAGGTTCATTAATACCAAAGGAATAATCAAACCATGATGAAGATGCCTCAAACAATGGAGTGCTCCTCTAACCCACTCATCAAAATATGTGCCAAGGTCTAACAAGAGAGAATAATGGTCCAAATGTCTAATTAACTCCTTAACAAGATGGTCAAAGCTCATGACAACTCATCCAAGTGGTCCAAGTGGGTTGGATCTCTTACTTGTGCCAGTATGATGAATAAATGTGCCTCATGAATGTCTCACATGTGCATGAAAAAGGGAGGTGCATCATATAGAAGAAGACAACATGTATCTACTAAAAGAAACCAAGTGTTAGGCAATATAAAGTATAACTTAGGAAAACAACTTAATTATATGCAAACATTAACACAAAAGGCTATTATTTGCACTTTTATAATAACTCATTTAATTAATTGTCCAAATAACCTTAGAACTACCATGGTGCAACCATAATTGATCTATATTATCATGTTAATAATTTAAGACTAAGTGAGATTCCTAAGTTATTAAGCAAGGTGAAAGTAATGAAGTGAATATAATGCGAGGAAATGGGAAATTAATTGAAATGTTAGGAAAAAGTTGCTCATGAATTAATTATCATGAGAGAGTGTTTCTAAGTTCAAAGTCTTCCCCTTAGCTTTCAAGAGTTAGGGGTTAATAGTTTTTCTTCCATATGTGTTCCTATAGAAGGGGATTGTTTCTTGTTGAGTTACCCTTTCCTTGCACCATTTTACGATCCTTTTGGTTTCGAGGAAGGACGAAGACCGACCTCATTCCCTAGGCTTCCCAACAACCAGACTAGTACAATATAAAGGCAATGTACCCTCCAATCTACACACCTTTTCCTCTTATCATGGACGTGACACATGTTTGTATTTTAAGCCCCCATATCCACTATCCCTTTCACTCATGACTTAGATTCAAATTATATCCCTGAGTCCCTATACCCTTCTAAATCCTCTCTAAAACTCATATGTGTTGATTCTTTCCCTTCTCAAATTGATCCTACATCACTACCTCAAACTCCTGTGGACCCTTCTCACATGAATCCTAGGAAGAGACCTCGAAAACGATGGCCTCGATGTATAAACAAACAAAATGCGGAGATGAAGGTGATTATTAAACATGATATCATAAACGAAAAAATGTTTATGTACACATAAATGGCATTAATTAGGTGCTTTCATGGAAATGGATAGCTAAAACTTGGGAGTCGTTCCTAGTCTACTATGCATAGGTGTATGTGGGTTCTAGAGGATGTATTACTTTCTTGTTTCACTCGGTGGAATATAGAACAAGAATCACACTAGAAGGTGGCACACTTGTTTTGACCCCATTCATGAGAAAATTCACATAATGGCTCTTTGGGTAAGAATTCATTGTCTATCTCTTGAATATTGGGAACCCCAATCTCTAAGATCATTAGTAAAACACTTGATAAGTTCTTGAAATTTCCCCAGAGACTAAGAAAAATTATCTACGATGGTAGCACAAATTTATGTGGAGATAGATATATCCCTTGGGTTACTAGACCGAGTCCTTATCGAATCAGGTGACAAAAATTTCATGCAAGTTATGGGCTATAAGAACATTCCCTTTATATGTACTCAATGCCATTCCCATGGGCATTTAAATATCAACTTCCCATATGCAAAATTGGGAGAAGACATCAAGGAAACTCATCTGGTAATGAGCCCCTCATATTTTGGCTCTAAATCCCTAAACCAGGACAACAAGGAAAAGAGGAAATTGGATTTTCAAGAAAAGGACCTTGATACCCTAAAGTAAGATCACTATCACATCAACAAATAAATTGCAAGGGTAAATGAGCAATCTACTACATGAATCGATGAGTTGGAGGAGTGCCTAAAAACATCTCACTTTATCTTGGAGCCTACTCTCGAAGACCCATCTCTGTCAATTAATAATCCACTCGAAACCATGATTATCTGCAGTTCTATCTCTTCTTCATTTGAAACAAACTACTCATATTCGGGTGAATATAATCCTCCGATCACGTCAAAATATCAGCTTTTTCCATCAATTTATCCTTTCCTTCTTATACGAAGAGATATTACACTCGTTCCCAATCAAGACTTCCTCTAGCACAATCCAAAGGTTTATGCATGACTCTTTCTCCACTCAAATCCACCAAAGGAAGGAAAAATTACATCATTCATGCTTATGAAGCTATGGAGAAGGAAATTTTGGAAGTTCATTAATAAACAATTCTTGGGGCCCTTAGCAGAGTAGCCCCCGGGGGAGTAAATAAATTTTTATCATCTCAAATAATATTTAAGGCATTGGGTCTGCCTCCAAATAAAGGGCCCTAAAACGAGTGGTTCAAAGCAAACTTTGCCTATCATTTTCATCCAGAAAACAATGTGTGATGTTAAAAATTCTCTCCAAATTCTAAAAAATGATATATCAAATAGGTCGTTCTTGACTGTTGCAGTTGAGGGTAACTCAGGAGGTCTTGTAATGGGTTGGTCTTCCTCTTGTGCTCTTTTATCCTCGGTAAGTTCTCCATGCCAATTTCTTCCTCCATCATTGCATCTCCTCCTACTTCCACTCAATACCTTCTAAACATCTAAGCTTCGTCACATGATCAAACGTATTTTTGGGATGACCTCTTGAGTTCCCCTCTCTTCTCCCTTCCAGTTCTCATAGTGTGTGGGGACCTAAATTTAACCTTGTTTCCCAGTGAATCATGGAGTTCAACTTGGATATATCCTCTTTCATATTTTTTTGATTCCCTCTTTAGTTTCGTTCATCTAGTTGGCATCGATTACTTAAATCCCTTCCCTACCAGGTTGAACCATCACAGAGGGGCCAAGCATATGTCTAGTCATCTTCACCACTTCTTCGTCAAGGATTCTTTCCTTCTGATCCTCCAAGCCTATAAAATATCCTACCCTTAAATTTGGCCACTCTAATAATCAACCCATCTCCCTTTATCTTATGACATCCTCTTCAAATCCTCCTGACCCCTTCAAGTTCAATTCTCACTTGTTGAAATACGATGATTTTGATTTTATTGTCTCCAAAAATTGGGTCCCAATCTCATTACAAACTGATTTAATGGAAATGGAATCCATCCATCGAAATCTCCTTTGTATCAAGGGGAAAGTCAAAATATGGGTTCAAAACACTTTCAAGGATGATGATCAAGCTCTACTTGCAGTGGAATCCAATATTGAATAGAACATAGAATTCTATATTCCCTCACGCATGGATAAAGACTCCATATGGGAGATAATCACTTTGGAAAAACAAAAATCTCATTTGTTGGCATGGAAAGAAGCTAAGTGGAGGATGGATATTCGAGCACTTTGGTTAGCCAAAGGGGACAATAACACAACATCATTTCATGGGAAATCAAATTGCAAAAGGATAGTTAACACCATTTGGAAAGTGAGAAATGGAGAGGGATTGGAGTGTACTAATTTCAAAACAATTTCAAAAGAATCTATAAATCACTACAAAAGCATATACTTAGAACCCCCTAGAGAGAATATAGGAGATTTTTTAGCAGTTTCCACTTTCTTTGATTGATGGATTTCAAATGATTAAAGTGAACAAATTCAAAGACCAGTCACAAAAGTTGAAGTTCATGATGCCCACCTCTCTTTCCAATAAGGAAAATCACTTGGGTTGGATGGTTGGTCAACCAATTTATTCATCCACTTATGGGACCTAATGGCTTACGAGATTACTAGTATGGTGGAGAAATATTAGGAATCAGGTAAATCCAACCTCCCCTAAACTCCACTTTGGTAATGAAATTTCCAAATAATGACTCTCCTGAGGGTTTTGATTGGTATATACCAATCTCCTTATGTAGATGAATTTACAAACTAATAGCCAAAGTTACAAGCTAAAGAAACAAACCTATCATGTCTTGTAAGATAACCCCTAAATAATATGGGTTTCTAGATAATTGCTTCATACATGATGCCATAGGGGTATCTTAAGAATACCTCCATTCTTTTAAGACCAAACATCAATCTGCCTTTATGCTCAAAATTTACTTATCCAAGTTCTTCAATAAAGTCATCTGGATTTTCCTTTTCCTTATATTACCTCACATCGATTTCGATCATGGATTTAAAAATTGGATAGAATATTGTTATCAAGGCGTCTCTTTTTCCATTCCGGTAAGTGTATTTGCATCTATTCTATTCAAACTCTCGCATGTCACGGGGCACGAAATTAGTCCACTTTCAGGTTTTCTATTCCTTATCATTGAAAATGCGTTCAATATCTACATAAACCATGAGAAAATCAAAATTGCAGGTCTTCATCACATTTCACAAATCCCGTTTGTGGATGATATTCTCATCTTTGGGAAGGCCTCTGTCTCCGAAGAAAAATATATTGATTGAATTCTAAATATTTTCAATTCAACCACTAATATGGACATAAAAATAAAAAATCATCAAACTTTTTCTTTCATTACCCTTGGTCTCTTATCCTCAAACAACTCCCTCCATTCTCTCAAGCACTGGCTGTGAAAATATTTTGGAAATTAATCACTCAAAAGGGCTCGTGGCAGGATTGTATCACTCTTTGGTATCCCACATGGTGCACTGCACAAGACATAGGATTGACGAGATTTTTTTCGCAGCGCATTGGAATAGATACATATTGGGCTTAAGGAATGGCCACATTTTTCCCACAGATGATCGTGACAAAATTAAATGGATTAACAACTTTGCAGATGGCACATATACATTCAAACCATGATACAAAGTAATATCCCAAAGCATTAAAAGTGTTGAAACATGGTGGTGGACTAAGATATGAAGGATACATACCCTTTCAAAACAAAAAATATTTCTATGGCTCACCTTAAACAATTTTTTTTAACATGGGATGATTTGTGGAAGCAAGGGAAATTCAGACCTCGTATATGTGCAATCTGCATGGTAAATGAAGAAATTGTCTCACTTGCTAGTTATCTAACCTTTCACGTAGGAGGTATGGAATATTTCATGTCCCTCAAGCTTGGGTACTTGGCCATAATTGGAAGGGAATACCCTTATTGTTGCTTGGGATGTTTGAAAGGAATCATACAAATATGAAAAGTGGTTTCAAGCACCTCTAATTGTGGGTTCAGGAATATGGATCACCATAAATAAAGCAATATTATAGGACAACAATCCATCATTGATTGGGACTATGCTTAGGATTAGGTATTCAATATCGTATCCACAACAAAAGAAGGTCTTGAAAGTTAGAGTAGTATCTCCTCTCATACTCAACAAATCAAGTCCACACTATTTATACAATAGGGTGTCTCAAGTTAATCCATGGAATACTAGAGAAGGGGTATCATATTGTTCATTGACCAAACCATATAATACAATATAGGTACAATGATTAACACAAATAATTATGCTGATTTAATTAGTGCTTTCACTGCAATCACGTTGGCAGTTGAAAACAATGTAAAGCATTTCATGTTTCTCTCCGATTCAAAACTAGTCATAGAATGGATCAATAAATCAAGTGCATGCTAAAACATCATCTTGGTACATTTTATACAAAGAATACACTCTTTGATTCTGAACTTATACACCATCATTTTCAAGCACGTTTACCATGAACATAGAACCAATTGAAAGCATATGCACTTTCAAAATTAGCTTGTTAGCTACATGAAAGACTTCTAACCATCAAGATTTTAGATCACACATGCCTCCTCTCTCTCAAGGAGATCACTCTCAGGTAAGAACAAAGTTATTTTCATGGGAACCTCTCATTATAACTGATGATGGAACTTAGTTTATTATCAATGACAACCATTTGTCAAATCAACATTTACATTAAGAATTGTTTTCGGGGTGCGATCACTCCCCATAAACTGGATATGATGAAAGTTTATTTTCAAAATTTTGAATGTGTTTGGGTGAGAACACTCCCCTCTTTTTTGAAAAAATGCACAGTCAACCAAAGGCACTGAAATTGACGAAGGTCTATGTTATTTTAAAAGTTTTGTCAATATATGTTTTGAATGTAACTGGATGAGAACACTCCCCATAAACTGCGGGAAAACACAATTGGCCCTAGACTTGTAATGGATGTCAATTTTAACTCTTCAATAATAAAGCTATCAATCATTTTTCTTTGGTAACACACACACACACATTAATAGTGGTTCACAAACCCCCTAGCGGGGTTGCTATGTCCATAGGAATAATTCATAGGGGGGCCACGTGAAGGGGCCTCACCCCATTCGCTTTGATTAAGGAGATAACCCGATGGGGACATCAAGTTAGTCCCTTATATAGCAATGTATAGCCACCTAGGGATTTGACCCCGAGACCTTCAACTCACAACTTACAACACTCGACCACTTGAGCACCCACCATGATATATATGTGTGTGTGTGTGTGTGTGTATGCACTCTCTCTCTCTCACACACACACAGATGTGTGTATATGTATATACATGCATGTATATACATATACATACATATGTAGATGTATGTATATACATATACATCTACATGTATTTATATGTGTATATGCGTGTATGTATGTATGTACATATGTATGTGTGTATATGTATATATGTGTGTGTGTGTTTGTATATACATCTCTCTCTCTCTCTCTCTCTCTCTATGTGTGTGTGTGTTTGTATATACATCTCTCTCTCTCTCTCTCTCTCTCTCTCTCTCTATATATATATATATATATATATATATATATATAGAGAGAGAGAGAGAGAGAGAGAGAGAGAGAGAGAGATCAATTTCATATCAAATAAATTTCTTTATATGATGTATTGTAATAATCATTTTTGTTGTAGGTATTTTTTATTTCTTGTGAGCTCTATTATAAGGTGGGGCATGAGCAAAAAATGGTAGAACCATATTTTTTCATTTTCAATCACTAGGATGGAAATATCTTTGATTGTAAACTTATTAAGAGAAGAAAAGCCAGGGAACTATTGGAAACTTCCCATAGGCCTTATTATGGCATTGCCATCATTGATATTATTATCTATCAAGGTTTAACACAATAATAAGAGTTTCATCAATTCATCGTTAATACCTTATAGATAAAATTGTTGTTCTATCTAAGTAACCCATCATGTTTGGTCTAAAATGTGGAAACTGTTAAAATCTACTTTAGGAATTCTATGGAAAAAATATTGTTGTTTTCCCTAAAATGGTGGCATAATGTGATGCCATACTACGAATGACTCACCACTAGTCTAATCCTCCTATAAATCCTACCAATATGCCTCTTTAGGTAGGAATGAAAATATAAGTTTAGACTGTTGTTTCATGTTGATGATGCTAGAAACATATATTTCCAATTAGTCAATCATAGCAACCTGTGAGTTTAGGAAGTTGATCTTAGATACCTGAATTTGATTGAGAGACCTGGTTTTCTAATTGGGTGATCCTATTCTCCTTGGTCATTCTTTTTATGTACTCTATGAACCTTTAGGTCCTATATAATGGTTACCAAATATTTATACCAACGTGATCAATGTTATTAAAAGAGTATTTTGAGATAGGTCACCTATAATACTATGGTCAGGTCAATAAAAGAGTTAATCCCTAATATTCCTTGATTTTTTTACTAGTTGTGTTATAGAATCTAGAGTTGATAGGTTCCTAAGAGAAAAGGAGCATTAGGAATTATATATATTGGATATACTAGAGGGTTTCGAACAATAGTGCCTAGTTAAATATTAAATGATGATAATTAAGGAGGATAAACTATACCCTTATCCATACTACATTATTCCTTGGTTTGCAAGAGTGATCTTCCTGAGTGTTGTTCTTGATGCAATATAAAAACAAAAGGTCCAAAGAATATATGTAAGGATGGTTTTTGTTGCACCTATAAGGATTTTGATATACTCGAAGGTACATGGAAGATTGAATCTACATAAATATCATGTCCAATGTTTTACTACTCATCAACTACCATTAAAGGTGTACATGGGTGTCCGACCAAGTGACTCCAATTGTATTACTTATGCTTATGTTTCCCAACCATAGTTTTACTTGTTGAATGAAATATTGTTGTATTTAAAGACATTGAAACACATCTCTAGCCTAAAAAAATATTCATTAAAATTTGGGTATGTGTGAGCTCAAGAAAAAACTCTAATACAATTTATAGCGTACTTAATAAGAAGAAAAGTAAACTATGATAAGTATGATAACAAATGTGAATTGTATAAACTAAAATGAGGATAAACATGGATATTTAACCTGCTAAATGTAAACCCTTATATTGATCATCCAAAAAGAGAGAAATGTTGATGGAAATCTTCAAGTGGGCAATCTCCAAATGAAAAAATATCCAATACAATGAAAAATATTCAAAAAAATATTGCATATTCTTCTAGCTCTATAAATAGTTTCTAACTAGAAAAACCCTAACTACTTGTGGTCCCATACTTAATGGTTACCAACTACTTAATGGTCCTTATTTAATAAAAATAGCATGTTTACAACTAATAAAAACGCATCAACTACCTAATGGGTCTTATCCAAACAAGATGACCTCATGAATTAATTGAATAATTCCTAAGTACACCAAAGTAGGGAGGTTAGGGTCACAACCTTAACAACTACCTAGGTCAAAAAAATCGTATGATTTCAACCTTCATACCAAATGTAAAGTCTAATTTCTTTGAATTACCTAGCTACTACTTTATTATTGAGGAAAGAGTAAGTATATATATAGTTTTGTGAAGTAATATTTGCTCTTTAATTGGCTTATAAATTACTTTTATTATAATTTGTTGAGCAAGTTGATAAATTTTAGAAAAATAGAATATATGTAGGTTAAAAGCTGAATTGGATTTGGAAATAATCCACTGAGCGAACCTAACCAAATTTATAAGGGAATAATTGATTTAATAATTTAAAAATACCATAAATTAAAATTTTCCATAACATATTATAAATATTAACCATATCTATTGCATATTCATAATCAAAACCATCATTTTCATATTTGTTGCATAATAGTCGTAAAGGTCGCACATGTGTATCAAAACCATAATAATAACCATCAATTTCATATCATCCAATGTCTCATCAATATAGTAAATGTAAAACCAATGTCTAGTCCATTACATAATAAATCTACCAGTTGGGGTCACCTAAGTAAAATAATGAGGAATTACATACACCCCCCTTCAAGAAACTCCACTATGAAGTCATGTCTACTAAAAAATATAAGGATAGTCTCAATGTATGAAATCTATGTCCTCATAGATATCAAAACTTGAAATATATTGGCCCTATTGACTCTTGATTTGACTAAGAAACCAACTCCCAAGTCCAATATAGACCGTCTTTCTACCTGAATCGCTCCCTCCTAAGAAATCTGCAAATCATCATTAGAATATTCGAGGAATATAGATCATAATATCTAAGTACATAAACATGGAATAAATCATAAGTGCATTTTGGTTCCCAACAATGTATGATCTTCCAACTTATCCCAACTCAAATGGATTTAACAAGCTCTTCCATAAAGAACTTTGAAAGGAGACATGACAATGGAGCTATATAATTATTGTTATATGCAAATCTAACTAGTGAAATGAACTTCTCCCAATCATTATTTTGATTCATCACATAGATCCTTACCATGTCTTCCAAAACCTTGTTAAACCTCTTTGTTTAACCATTAATCCCTAAATGATAAGGAGTTCTAAAATTTAATTAAGTTCACAAAGAAGAATAAAGACAAGTCCAAAATTGGGAAATAAATTGAAAATACTGATCCGAAGATGATTTTTTGGGGCACTCCATACAACCGAACAATTTCATAAAAAACGACCCAAGTAATAGCTAGAACATCAAAGGTTCCTTTGGTGGTAATAAAGTGTGTACTCTTTGTTAACAAATCGATATCCACCATAATGCAATCCTACTTTTCAAGGGTTGTAGGAAATCCTACTGTAAAATCTAAGGAAATAGTCTCCCACTTTCTCTAAAGAATGTCATTTGGTTATAGTATACTATTGGATGTTTATTTTGTACTTTCGCTTGTAATTCAAGGTATCGACTAACAAATTGAATCACAAGATTTGCAACCTTCTTCATACCAGGCCAAAAAAATAATAATAATATCTTCTTGCATCTTCTTAACTCTTATAAGAGTAGAATAGGGTGCTTATTGAACTTCAAATAAATTAGTTTTGAAAAATCCCATTATTTGATATGTACATCTTACCTAAGAATTGCAAGAGTCTATCAAAATCAAGAGAGTAACCATTATACTTATGTTCCAATGGATCTCCAATTGGAAAAGTGAATATTACTTCCTCATACTAGCATTCCTTGTTAAATGTCTTAAGACTTGGTCTCTCAACTCCATATTTTAGAAAATCAAAGATCGAATTATTGGTATTTGGATAAGAGCATCCACCATGCAATTCATACACATTGAGATTACATCTCCATTTGGTGACCATTGAGATAATTTTGTTTAAAATATCATAAAGATTACTGCGATCTACCCTTAGTTCGAAAGATATCCCAATAAGGTAATGTCTCCATAATTTCAATGCCATCATAACTGCTTTAATTCGATATCATGAGTGGTGCAATAAATTTCATTCTTAAGTTTAAGAGATGCATAGGCTATAACAACCTATTCTTACATGAATAGTGTTCTCAATCCTTCTTTAGATGTGTTAGTATCAAGCACTCTAAGGATCAAGGCACCAATTAAATGTTTCTTTAGTCCTACAAAACCTAACTCACACATGATTGACAACTCAAACCTCTTTCATTTTCACTACAAAGAGGTGATGGGATAATAAATTTAAGAAAACAAACTCTATGAATCTATTATAATATCCCACCAATCTGATTAAAATTTTCACCTCTTAATCATTCTTAGATGTCGACCAATCCATTATAGCCTCAATCCATTGTTAGATTCCATACATAATGAATCTCCTAATGAAAAAATGTACATTTGGACATCTTATCAGATATATTATGTACCTTGAGACATTGAAGAACAAGTTTCAAGTGTTCCACTAGCTTCCTTTCATTGCAATAATATATGAGGATATCATCCAAAAACGACTTGCACAATGTGGTCTAAATGTTTTTAAAACACATGGTTCATTAAATGCAAGAATGTTGTAGGGGCATTGGTTAAAAAAGAAAGGTACCATAGTAAATTTGTAATGCTTAGTTCTCATTCTAAAGGAAGTATTAGGAATATCTTCCTCCTTAATATTGAATTGGTAATACCCATATCACAAGTTGTTCTTAGAAAAGATTCAAACCTCTCTCAACTTATCAATTTGGTCATCGATTTAATCAAGTTTTTGGTCTCCTTGTTTGAATGTATACAATCATTATATATTCAAAGGGTATTGTCCTTTTTCCTAGTAAATTATTGGTGTACCCCATAGGAATACACTAAGTTTGATCATTTAAGGTCCAATAACTCTTTTTGTTGGGTTATTAACACATTAAGATTCAGAATCATCATTCAATAAGAAGTCTTGGATATAAATTTTATTTGTTGTTTAATGGATATAATAAAGGCAATCTCTCTAACCAAGGGTAGTATAAGTAACTTAGGAATGTATACATCCTTGAACTCATATAATATAATATGATTCTCTAAGGTAGGATTATCGCATTCATTAACTACTTCAATTGCACACAATGTGCATCCTTTTCTCAAACACTTATTGACCTTCATTGCTAAGACGAAACGAAGGGAGACCTTATGCTTAATTCCTTGAATTACTACAAATTCTCTCTTATAATTTATGCAATGAAGCTATTTGTTGTAGCAAACAATACGTCTTGATGGTTTTTCAACCAATCCATGCCATGCCATGCCCATCAAATCATAAGTTCTCAAGGTTGTACTACAATCTATAAGGTTCATATGGGTTACAAAATATCCAAGGTCTATCCAACAATTCTCAACTAAAGGACCTACAAACTACTAAATATTGGATTCCATTTCAATATGATTTAAATTATAATATCCAACCTTGGAATTGAAATTTGAAAGTATATTTAGCTTCCCATTTGAGAGATCAGCATGCACACACATCTGTGTAGTATTCTAAGCTATTTTGGGCCTTCATAAACTTTGGTCTAACCAAGGCCTAAAAGCTTGAACTTTTTCCCCCTTTCTAGGAATTGGAATTTGAAAGCAGATTTAGATACCCATTTGAGTTCTAAGTGAGCACACACATTTGTGATGGGATTCTAATCTATCTTGTACCTCTATTAAGATTGGTCAAATCAAGGCCTAAAAAGTTGCACTCTTGTCCACTTTCTCAGAATTGAAATTTTAAAGAATATTTGGACACCCGTTTGAGAGATAAGTGTGCACACACATTTTTGTGCAATTCCAAGTTGTTTTTTCACTCCCTCAAGCTTGGTCCAACCAAGGCTTAAAACAATGAATTTTTCCCCAAATTTGAAAGTATATTTAGATGCACATTTGAGGGATAATTGTGCACTCACATTTTTGTGGGATTCTCAGTTACTTTGACCCTTAGTTAAGCTTGGTCTAATCAAGGCCTAAATTTGTGTGTTTGCCCACTTTCTCATATTTGAAATTTGAAAGTAGATTTGGATACCCATATGAGACATAAGTGTGCATGCTCACTTTTTTTGAGATTTAGATCTATTTTGGCCCTTAGTCAAGGTTGTTCAAACCAAGAAGTTGCACTTTTTCCCACTTTATAAGATTTGAAATTTGAAAGTAGATTTAGATATCCATTTAAGAGATAAGTTTGCATGCACATTTGTTCAAGATTCTGAGTTATTTTGGTCCTTCGTCAAGTTTGGTCTAACCAAGGCCTAACATGTTGCACTTTTACCCAATTTGTTGGAATTTAAATTTGAAAGTTGATTTAGCTACTCATTTGAAAGATAAGCATGCATGCACCTTTGTGCGGTATTTTGAACTAGTTTGGACCTTCGTTAATCTTGATCTAACCAAGGGCTAAAATGTTGCACTTTTTCCCACTTTTCTAGAATTGAAATGTGAAAGTAGATTCAGTTACCCATTTGAGAGGTAAGTGTGCATTCACATTTGTGCAGGATTCTAATCTATTGTGGCCCTCCGTCAATTTTGGTCTAACTAAGGCCTAAAATAGTTCATTTTTTCCCACTTTCTCGAAATTGAAATTTGAAATTAGATTTAGACATCCATTTTAGAGATAAGCATGCACACAATTTTTTGCGAGATTCCAAGCTATTTTGGCCCTCAGTCAAGGTTGGTCAAACCAAGGCCTAAAATTTTGCACTTTTCCCACTTTTTCGTAATTGAAATTTGAAAGTAGATTTAGATACCCATTTGATAGATAACTATGCACACACATTTGTGTGGGATTCCGAGCTATTTTGGCCTTTTGTAAAGCTTGGTCTAACCATAGCCTAAAAAATTCAACTTTCGTCTGCTTTCTCGGAACTGAAATTTGAAAGTAGATTTATATACCCATTTGAGATATAAGCATGCACACACATTTGTGCATGATTTAGAGCTATGTTGGTCCTATGTCAAGGTTGGTCATCCCAAGGCCCAAAAAGTTTCACTTTTTACACACATTTGTGCATGATTTAGAGCTATTTTGGTCCTATGTCAAGGTTGGTCATCCCAAGGCCCAAAAAGTTGCACTTTTTCCCACTTTCCCAGAATTGAAGTTTTGTAATAGATTTAGATACCCATCTGAGAGATAAGCATGCACACACATTTTTGTTGTATTCCAAGCTATTTTGGACCTTTGCCAAGTTTGGTCTAACAAAGGCCTAAAAATTTGCACCTTTACCCACTTTCTTCAAATTGCAATTTGAAAGTAGATTTAGATACATGTTTATATCTCAAATGGGTATCTAAATCTACTTTTAAATTTCGATTTTGAGAAAGTGGGAAAAAGATCATGTTTTTAGGCCTTGGTTAGACCAAGCTTGATGGAGGGGAAAAATGGCTCGAAATACCACACAAATGTGTATGCATGCTTATATCTCAAATGGGTAACTAAGTCCACTTTTATATTATAATTCCAAGAAAGTGGGAAAATGCACAACTTTTTATGCCTTAGTTAGACCAAGCTTAACAAAGGGCCAAAGTAGCTCGGAATCCTACACAAATGTGCATGCACTCTTATATCTCAAATGGGCATTTAAATCTACTTTGGAACTTGAATTCCAAGAAAGTGGGAAAAGCGAACTTTTTAGGCCTTAGTTAGACCTTGCTTGAAGGAGGGAAAAATAGCTTAAAATCTTGCACAAATGTGCATCCACCCTTACCTCTCAAATGGGTATCTAAATATACTTTTGAATTTCAATTCTGAGAAAGTGGGAAAAAGTCCAACTTTTTAGGCCTTGGTTAGAAAAATCTTGGCAAAGGGCCAAAATATCTTATAAACCCACACAAAAGTGTGTGCATGCTTAAAACATATTATAGAACTTGACAAAAACTCTCAAGAGTTCTCTTTTTTATAGGTTGCATTTATTGGCTATTTTTACCTTGAATCAGAAAGTGGTGCTACCAGTAGCATCATTTTTTCTCGAGGCTAAAATTACAACGTTTTGAAAACCTTGATCAGTGTTAGTGCAATCAAAACCCTAAATCAAACCCCGAATCAAAAAGTCATGCTACTTGTAGAACCCATTTTTGGGGGATAAAAATTTGAACTTTTTGAAAACCACGATCAGTGTATGTGCAATCAAAACCCAAAATAAACCCCTGAATAAAAAAATGGTGCTATTGGTGGCACCCCTTTCATCTATCAGGTTACAATTGCATTTATTGAACTAAAACCATGCATGGCGTAACAAAAATATTTATTTTTTTCTTTTTCTTTTAAATCACTTAAAAAAAGAAGAGAGACAAATTTTAAATAAAAATATAATTTCTCTAAGAAATTAAAATGCCGAAATATTTTAGAGTTTTTTTTAAGGAAAAGACAAAAGCTACTTTTTTAATTCAAAATTTTAAAATTAAAAAAATAAATTAAATTAAAAAAACAACATAAAAATAATAAATAAATTAAACAAAATTTAAATTAAAAAAAATTGAAAAATATCGGTGGGCTAGATCAAGTGGTCAAGTGTTGTAAGTTGTGAGTAGAAGGTCTCAAGGTCAAATCCCTGGGTAGTTATATATTTATATACAAGGGCCTCACTTGATGTTCCCATTGGGTTAGCTCTATAATCATAGCCAACAGGGTGAGGCCCCTTATGATTTCTTCTTGTGGACATAGCAGCCCCTCTAGGGGGTTTGTGAACCACAACATTAAAAAAAACAATTGAAAAATTAAATAATAATAATAACAATAAATAAATAAAGTAAAATCGAGGAAAGGTGGCGGGGGTGAGGGGGGACTTGATTCTCATAATAGAGTATCCAACCCCATCCCGGTCTCTCCCTCTCCTCTATCGTTCCCTCTGCTTCCCCCATTCCCTAGTTCCCCCTCTCCTTACACCCTCCCCCTCGAACTCTCTACCCATCGCCCACTCCTCTCCCCTCCCCCTCTCCCTTACCCCACACCACCTCTCCCCTCACGCCCAAGGACCCTCCTCGCCACCCTCCCCATATCCCCTCCCTCCTATTATGTTTCCCCTCCCAATCCTCCCGTCGTGTTGGGAAGCATGAGGGGAGGAAGGGGAGGGGTACGACGAAGCGGAGGGACCCTATGCATGAGAGGGGAGAGGGGAAGGGTGGAGCAAAGGAAAGGAGGGGGGTAAATAAAGAATGTGAGGGTAGTGGTCCAGGTGGGGGACACAACAGAGGATAGGGAGAGGCCAGGATGGTGGTATGGGGGTGGCGACTCGATTTTAGGAATGAGTTCCCCTCAAAATTCTTTTTTTTGGTTATTATTATTATCATTACTATTTTGTTTTTGTTTTTATTTTTATTTTTTTAGTTCTGGTTTTCTTTTGTATATTCTTTAAGTTTTGTAATTTGCTTTTTTAAACTTTTTAAATTTTTTTTAAAGGTTTTTAAAGTTTTTAGTTTTTTTGTTTCCAATTTTTTCTAATATTTGCTTTTAAAACAATTTTTTATTTTCTTTTCTCTCTCTTTTAAATTTTTTTAAAGTATTTATGTTTTTATTTTTATTTTAAATATATGCATTTTAATTTTTTTACTTATTTTTTCCAAATTCATATATTTTGTATTTTTGAAAAAAATAGATATTTTTAATTAAAATCGAGCTCTCTTATTTTAAGATTGATTTAAAAGAAAAAAAATTGTATATTTTTCTGACTCCATGCATTATTTCAAAATGCATGCAATAGTAAGCTAACGGAAGAAAGGATGGCTACTGGTAACATCACTTGTGATTCAGATTTTATTTTAGGTTTTGATTTTGTCGACATAGACCGATATTACCAAAAAGTCATAATTTTTTCCCCGAAAAAAAGGGTGTTTCTAGTAGCACCACTTTTCAATTTGGGGGTTGATTTAGGGTTTTGATTGCACCAACACCAATAGGAGTTTCCAAAAAGTAATAAATAAAATATTAAGTAAACTATGAATACTTAATATTAATAAATTATTATTATTATTAAATAGATTTGAGTAATTTAAGGTCAAGCGATGTAACCCTTAGTGAATAGTCACCATAAGTGCCTTCAAAAGAGAGAGAGAGAGAGAGAGCACAATATTTGTAATGAAAATCATCTCATTCATTTTTATCAAATATATATTTTTATACATTTATTGTCTACATTACGAGAACTGTTCTTTTTAACATTGGTATCAAAACAAGGTTGTTGTTGCACATACATGCAAATTTTTGTTGTTCCTCGTCCATTACATTCTCAATCGTAACACAACTCTCCCTGTGCAACCTATCCTACATGTTTTACCCACCTTACTCATTTTTCTATACTTGCACTTTGCTCCTCCGCTTCATGAACTCATCCATGCTTCAAACTCACTTCTATGTCGATCCTCCTTCCTCTCTCTCCACCATCCCTTCTCTTACTCCCCTGATCCACCTCACGTCCCTCTCCACTCCAGCTTATTGTGTGCCCTCCTCCATTTCCCACATGTCCACTCCAATCCACCATTATACTGCCTCACCCACTGTCAACATACCTTCCCATAATAATGTTCCCCCCTCCCACCCCCCACCATTTCTCTAAATCCACCTCCCCCGATGTCCTCATACCACCACATCCCTAAGAACCTATCCCACTCTCTCTGTCAAGCCCTCTCTATCTACTCACTCTTTCTTTCGTCGCTTGCCACCCCCCAAAAGAAAGTCAACACTCTCAAAGACATCATCACTAAAAACCACCAGGATCTAACAAAAGAAATTAAAAAAAGCAATTTTGCACTCAAACACGAGATGACATAAAAACTCAAAAGTAAAATTGTCGTATAAGTCAAGGTCAAAATGAAGAACAACTTGGATTCCATGAAGCAATATTAGATTAAAAAATATAATGTGCTCGTAAACAAACATGGTGAGCTCATAATTTTTTTAAAAAATCAAGGTTTTCAAAGTCGCAACAAACGTCTGAATAGTTCAAGCATGTCTACCTCCTTATCTTACTCCTCCATATTATCACCTCCACTGCCACCATCCCCTATAATTCACCAGGAGGTTCCCCATATTAGCCACTTATGATATGCCCACCCAAGGCCAAAATATAATTATCAAACTATAACAGTATCGAACATCAATGCGTAGCATGGTTTAACAAGGAGAAAGAATAATCAATATATATAACACGATGATGGGTGAAGAAAAAGTAAAATATGCTTCCATTCATCTAGAAGGTAACACATATAAATGGTATATGTGGTGGAAAGGAGAAAATCACTCATAAAATTGGCATTATTTAAAAAAATTCTTTTTAAGAGATGCCAGGGAAATACTGAAAAGCAAATTCTTCTCAAAACTTACCAAACTACAACAAAAGGGAGGTATCGAGGTGTTCCCACATCAATGGGAAGCTCTTGCCACACAAGTATGTGGGTTAGCAAGAAATTACTCGAAACTTTCCTGAGAGGCCTTAAACCACATATCCAAAATGAATTAAAAAAACACAACATGTCCTCCGTTGAAGTAGCAAGGCGTAAGGAAAAGGAAGTAGAAGACAAATTAGAAGGGATATCCAAAACAAGATTTGACATGGGTTATTTACAACAAAGAGACAAAATGCAGATATAAAGGAGACAAGTGGTCATCAAGACTTAAGTGTAATAATTCCAAATCATATTGATATCAAGTGAAAAAAGAATCAAACATAGTCCACTAATAGTTCCTACAAGAACCAAAAAAAAAAGATAAAAACACTTGTTGTTGATATAGTGAAAAGTGGATCCTAGGTCATAAATGTATTTCCAATCATACATCTCACTGCAAACTTATAGATGGGAAGGAAGTACAGGTTTCCATCGAACAGGATACATCTGATTCGAATATGGATATTAACTCACCCAAGGTGCCAATAGTAACAATCACATGCATCCAACAAACATGTAAAGAAGAAGGTTCACCGATACATAATAAAGTTGCTACCCAAAAGGAAGAAATTCATATGCTCACAAGGCAATATATTCCACCCCATTTGAGAAATAGTGATAGCATTAAGTATGTAAAACTCTTATCCCATGTGACAAAATCCTAAAAGATAAAACCAAAGAGGTTACAACTTAAAGGAACTATTAAAAATAAAGACATTGCAACTTTAGTATATTCTGGAAGTACACACTTTGGTGGATATCAAAATGGAAAAAAGAACTTAATATTTTTTTATACCCTGTAAATAATCTCACAGTATCAACTCTTGATGATCGACATGTAGAAGGAGTATGAAAATTCCATAAAGTTCCCTTACAAATACAATACTTGAATCTACAAATAAAATGTTATGCCCTATTGCTCAAAGGAGTATATATGGTGTTAAGAGTATAATGGATAATGCAATTAGGTACATACGCCACCAACCTCCAAGAAAAGTATATGGAATTCAAATGGAAAGGACATAAATACAAATTATATGGATTGGGAAGCTTACATGCATCAGAGCTCAAGGAGAAGGAATTCCAAAAGAAAAGAGGCCCATGTACATATCAAGATAACAAAAGCAATTGTTGCAATCATGATCTCATATCTCAAATCGTCACTTCAAAATAGATCTAGAATCAAAATGATATCATCCAATATAGCTTTGAGGACAAATCTCCTTTAAAGAAGGCGACAATGTAATAAATTTAATATTAAATAAATTATAAAACCTAATATTAATAAATAATTATTGTTATTAAATAGACATTAGTCATTTAAGGTTGACTAAGGGACGTAACCCTCAGTTAATAGTCACCACAAGTGCCTTCAAAAGGTATATATATATATGTAACCCTCAGTTAATAGTCACCACAAGTGCCTTCAAAAGGTATATATATATATATATATATATATATATATATATATATANGTTCTCGTCAAGTTGTATAGTGTGTTTTAAATATCAATGAATATCTAAATCTACTTTAAAATTTCAATTATGAGAAAGTGGACAAAAGTGCAACTTACTACCTTACTTAGACCAAGTTTGACGAAGGGCCAAAATAAATTGGAATTTGGCACAAATGAGTGTGTACTCTTATCTTTGAAATGGGTATCTAAATTTAGTTTCAAATATCTATTAAAAAAAATGGGCAAAAGTGCAATTTTTTTAGGCCTTGGTTAGACCAAGCTTGCCAGAACGAAAAATAGCTCAAAATCCTGCACAAATGTGCATGCACACTTATCTCTCAAATGTGTATTTAAATCTATTTTCAATTTTCAATACCAAGAAAGTGGGAAAATGCAACTTTTTAGGCCTTGCTTACACTAAGCTTGATCGAAGGCCAAGCTTGAAATCCTGCACAAATGTGCATGCATGCTTATCTCTCAAATGGGTATCTAAATCTACTTTCAAATTTCAATTCCGAGAAAGTGGGAAAAAGTGCAACTTTTTAGGCCTTGGTTAGATCAAGCTTGATAGAGGGTCGAAATAGATCAAAATCCCACACAAATGTATGTGCATAGTCATCTCTAAAATGGGTATCTAAATTTACTTTCAAATTTCAATAGCAAGAAAGTGGGCAAATGTGCAACTTTTCAGGCCTTGGTTAGACCAACCTTTAACAAGGATGAAAATAGAATGTGGACAAAAGTACAACTTTTTAAGCCTTAGTTAGACCAACCTTTAGGGCTTGTAGCTTTTCCCCTATAGCAATTGGGACAAAACACACTAAATTGGTTTTTCTAAAGAAAACCATTGTTACCTACAAGAGAAAGGATAAGCAAAATAAGAGGTTGAAAGTTTCCAAAAAAAAAGGAGAGAAAAGCCCAAATTTATTTAAAGTTTATTTCTTAATAAAAAATTAGGGTTTCTAAGAAATAAATGATATATATATATATGCACACATAAAACATATTAAAAAAAATATAAACAATAATAATAATAAATTGATTGGTAGCCATGGTTGCATAGGTTTCCATAGCCACAACCGCCCAAACCATGGGTCACACATGCCACTCTAAGATAGGGATAGGGTCGTTGCAACCATGGCCGAGGTGACCAAGCCACCAATCATGGGTCAGGCATGTGCCCATCATGGCCATTTCTAGGCCCTCAGGGTTGGACATGGCAATGATAGCTAAAGCATCGAGACGACAACGATGGCCATGGTTGTCACATGCAGGTTGTATCCTAAGAGGAAGGTAGGGGGAGCCTTAAGGTCAACCCCTAAAAATAATAAAACCCTTAAGCCCATCCGAAAAAATTAGAAGAGTAAAACTAGTAGAGAATTATTGCAATTGTACCTATGAATTTAGTAATTATACCAAAAAATAAATTTAACATGCATGATTTGAAATCACAATGTTTTTTAAAAAGGAAATGAGTTAGATTAAATTTTCTAACAACGCCCATTAAGGACCAAGGGTGTGACACATGGTATCATAGCTCCAGTTTGAAAATTGGAGCCTTAAGGGCCATAATCATGCTTCATAAATGACTATTATAAGCATAAAATTTTGAGTTCCTACTTAAGTGAGAAAATTCAAAATAAATAGAAATTGAGCAAGTTCATGGTAGGAGCTTCCTAAAATAGAACAAAATTTGATTAAAAGTAGTAAAAGTTTAAAATTTGAGTAAAAATTGATTGAAATTAAAAGACCCATTTATGTTGAAGGTAAGCTTGGTATACTTCAAAGAAAATAAAAGATATAAAGCACCATAAATATGTGGAACGGATTTACCTTTTATATCTCAAAACGGGGTGTGGGGAGGGCAAGCAAAAAGGTTTGAGGAGATTCCTTAAAAAAATGGAGGCATGGAGCATCCATTATTTTAGTAATGTTTCCTTGTCCCTACAACAATTGGAACAAAACACACTAAATTGGATATCTTAAAGTATACCCTTATTACTTACAAGAGAAAGGATAAGCAAAATAATAACTAAAAGTTTCCAATAAAAAAGAGAGAAAGAAACCGAAATACATTTAGGATTTCTGTTCTAGTAATTTATTTCCAAATAAAATTTTTGGGGTGTCTGAGAAATAAAATATACACACATATAAAATATTTTAAAATTTGTAAAGAAATAAATTTAAAAAAATGGTTGTCTGCCATAGCTTCTCAGGCTACCATAGCCACGACCATCCAAGTTGTGGGTCGCACATGCCACTACAAGCTAGGAAAAGGTTTGTCACAACCATGGACACAGTTGCTAGGACACTAGGCATGGGACCACTGTGGCCATGTCTAGGCTCTCAAGGCCAACCATGGCAATGATAGTCAGCACATCAACCACGACCACAATGATAATGGTTGTTGCATGCAGGTTGCAATCCAAGAGGAAGGTAGGGGATGAGCCTTAGGATTGACCCCTACAAAAACAAAGCCCTTAAACACCCCAAACATGAATAGAGTAACACTAGTGGATAATTATTAAAGGTTTACATAGGAATTTAAAAATTATGCCAAAAAAAAAATTTACATGCAAATTTTGAAATCAAAATGCTATTAAGAAAATAAATGAATTAGATTAAATTAGTTAAAAACACCCGATAAGGAATAAGGGTGTTACGCATGGTATCAAAGCTACCATTTGAAAATTAGAGTTAAGGGCCGTAGTCATGCTTCATTCAATGTACAAATACATATTCTAGTAAGTATGTTTATATCCATAAATTTAAATTTGGGTGTAAAAAGTCATACAACGTATATTGTTATGAGTTCATTCTTGCTTCTTTATTGGCATACCATTCCAAACTTGCTTGGTATTTTCATTTAAAGGTGAATGGGCATACTTACTTCTGTTGAAATAATGTAACTTCGAAGAATATTCTACTTATACTTCACATCATTATTATTCCTCCTTCAGTAGATGTCACTGATGTAAAAGGTCATGAGGTAAACCCTCAGTTGCAAGTTGGGTCAATAGCACCTAGAAAAGAAGAATATAATTATTATTGTTAATTTTACCTAGGTAGCTCAGCCCTGTCAGTTAGATAGGTCAACCTAGTTAGGGTAAAACTCAGTTGGGAAGTTTAGCATAAATAGGGAGACGTCCTCCCTCATTTGTACACACTCACTCACACTTGTATTGCGCAAGAGAAAGAAAGTATGCTGGATAGAGAAGGAGGAAGACTAATGTATTTGGTGTTTTGGTTCTTATTCTTGGGGTTTGGTATCTCACTTGATGAGACCTTGGTATTTGGTCATTGCATACTGGTAATCTATATTGAGGAAGTTTTTGTTGGGTTTTTCCCTTTAGGGTTTCCTAGGGTAAATTGATGTGTACCTTGTGATTGTGTTTCTTTCAATGATCATCTTTATGTTTTTATTGTGAAAATATATTAAATGCTAATCACGTTAGAACTTAAGCTATGTCAACATAGAAAACTTAACATGGTATTAGAGCTAGCCTGAAAAGAGCAACTTTCATGAGGTAAATCTCTCTCTCTCTCCTTCTCCGGACAAGAAAATTAGGGTTTTCTAATAAAGTTGAATTTTTTAGTGCAAGTGAAATGGGGAAGTTCACCTCTACTAGGTGCATATTTTGGCACCAAGATTGAAGTTTTCCAGTGGGAATATCCTCTAGAAATTCAAGCCCTGGTTTGGCTTGGAACCAGAAAACCAGAAACATAACTAGAAACTGTAGTCCAGGATCTTGCAAGTCCAGTTTCAGGGGTTAGAATTTGTATTCTTTAGAAACTAACTGTACCATCATACTCACCTCAGTCAAGTGCGTATTTTGATGAGTGAAATTTTCATTTCTGGGAAGTTTTCAATTCTTTCCATTTTCTAATCTTCAGGACAAGATGTCTCCAAGCACTAAGCTTGATGACAAGTTGGAAGGCATAGAAAAATTTTGTGCTTGGAAATATAGAATAGGAATCATTCTAGAAGAGAATGATCTTTACAATTTTATCAAGGAATTTGTGTTGGAGCCCAAAGAATATGAATCAAAGGAAAAGTGCAAGAAATGTATGACTAGAGCCAAGAGGATCATAGTTGATTCCTGAAGTATCCTCTAAGGATATTTTTGATGCCGTATCAAGAATGTATGAAGAATAACCTCCCAAGAATTTAGCAAAGGAAGAAGTTGAAGAATATATTTTATTCTCTGCTCTCTTCAGGTCTATTACACCTGGAAGTGACACATGGTTGATTTATAGTGGTGCTTCAAAGCACATGATAGTTCATAATAAGACTCTCTCCATTTTTGAGGAAAGGAACTCTCCTCATAAGGTTTCACTAGGAGATGACTATCAATATCCCATCAAGGGAATAAGAGAAGCCACATACAAGCTTGATTCAGGAAACCTGATGAAGATGAAGGATGTAGTATATGTGCATGGCTTGAAGAAGAACTTACTTTCTATTTCAGCCCTAAATAAGAAAGGATTATGGGTTTCCTTTATAGATGGTGAAGTTCTTATGTGGCCTAGAGGTAAATATCTAGAATGTGTGTCTTTCATTGGGATAGGAGAAGGTGGCCTGTATAAACTGAAAGGTCACTCAAAAGCAACCTTGATTCATGATACTACAAGTCCATGTGAATTATGGCATAGAAGGCTTGCTCACATAAACTACAAAGCCCTACCACATGTGAGCAAGGTAGTCATAGGTCTACCTGGCCTAAATATTGATTGTAAAGGAATATGTAAAGGATGTGCAAAAGGGAAGAACATAACAAATTCATTTCTGAAGAGCGACACCAAGTCAGAAGGAATATTGGAACTTATACACTCAAATGTATGGGGTCCTATTCCCTCAACATATTTAAGCAGTTATGTATATTATGTAACTTTCATTGATGATTACTCTCGTAATAGTTGGGTTTAATTTTTGAAATCAAAAGATGAAATGTTTGGAAAGTTTAAGGAATTCAAATCCTTGGTAGAGAATATTTCTGAAAGAAAGATCAAGACACTTAGATCAGATAATGGAGGAGAGTATACTTCAAATGAATTTGGAAACTTCTACAAGGATGTCGGGATTAAGAAGGAACTTACCACTCCATGTAATCCACAACAGAATGGTGTTGTTGAAAGGAATAAACAAACCATTATGGAAGCAGTGAAGGCTATGATCCATGATCAAGATCTTACTATGCACTTATGGGATGAAGTAGCAAGGACAACAGTATATGTCCATAGCAGAATATCCCATAGTGTACTTGGGTTCAAAACTCCCGAAGAAATGTTCACAAGCAAGAAACCAGAGGTAAGTCACCTCAATATATTTGGTTGTCCAATATTTGTTCATATTCCAAAAGAGAAAAGAACCAAGTTGGATCCTTCCGAAAAGAAAGGAATATTTGTTGGATACTGTGAGGTCTCCAAGGCCTTCAAAATCAATATACCAGGTTACCATCATATGTAAATTAGCAGAGATGTAACCTTTGATGAAGATACAACTCTCAAGAAATCGAGAAAGTGCCAACTTGAAGAAACATATGAAGAAGTTGTAGCTCCCACAGTTGCAGAAACAATGAAGGAACTTGCACCTTCTCCTGATGATGAGATTCTAGAAGAACGTGATATGTTAGAGCCCCAAGAACCTACACACATGAATATATCCCACAATAGAAATACATCTTGGGCCCATGTTATTATTCAAGTGGTGCTCTAGAAAGAATCCAAATCCATTTCCTAGTTATGTGGCTTTGATGTGTGATCTTGTAGACAAAGAACCTATATGTTTTGAAGTAGCAGTTAAAACTAAATAATGGCTAGAGGACATGACAAAAGAATACCAATACATAATGAAGAATGATGTGTGGGAAGTAGTTCCCAAACCAGAAGGTAAAAGTGTGGTATATTCCAAATGGATCTACAAGATAAAACATACAACCGATGGAAGTATCGAGAAGTACAAAGCCATATTTGTGGCCTGTGGATTCTCTCAAAGGGAAGGAACTGATTATGAAGAGACATTTTCTCTTGTAGAAAGGTACACTTCTATCATAACCATCATGGCACTAGCAACCAAGACATAATAGAAGCTACACCATATGGATGTGAAAACAACCTTCCTAAATGATGTTATTGAATAAGAAGTGTACATAGAACAACCACAAGGTTTTGAAGTCAAAGATAGAAGGACACATGTCTGTAAACTGAAGAAGGATCTGTATGGATTGAAGCAAGATCCAAGAGCTTGATATGGAAGAATCGATAGTTTTTTAACGAGCTTGGACTTTACCAAAATTAAGGTTGATCCTAACCTTTAATTCAAGGTTATGGTTGATGAAATTGTCACACTATTGTTGTATGTGGATGATTTATTCCTGGTGTGTAATGAGAATCAAATCTCATAGTGTAAGAAGAAGCTCCCTGTAGAATCTGAGATGAAATACCTTGACTTGATGCATTGTTTTTTAGGTCTTGAAGTATGGTAGAGCCCAGAAGGAATCTTCCTTAACCAAGGGAAGTATGCAGTGGAAATCCTGAAAAGGTTTGACATGTTGGAATGTAAATCCTTGGACAACCCCATGGATACACACTTGAAGTTGTTGGCTGATGCTTCATCATAATTAGTGGATGTGACACTATAATACATACATATAATTTGTTCATTGATGTATCTGACGAATACCCATCCAGATATATGATTTTATATGAACACCTTGAGTCAGTATTTGGTTGAGACCAAACATGTTCACTTCTTAGCTGCAAATCATGTGATGAGGTACCTAAAAGGTACGATAGACTATGGTCTCAATTATACTATAGATAATGACTTGAGACTGTATGGTTATATAGATTCATATTGGGCAGGAAGTGTCTCAGATAGAAAGAGCACTTTAGGAGGATGTTTCATTTTTTGGTCAGCCATGATCTCATGGCTAAGAAGAAAGCAGTCCAGTGTTGCTCTCAGGAATGTAGAAGAAAAATATATTGCAGCTTGTTTCGCTAGTTGTGAATCCATATGGATTTAGAAAAAAATTTCAAATCTGTTCGATCTGTAGATGGGTGCTACTGTGATTCTATGTGATAACTAAAGATGCATGAAGATGACAGACAACCTCGTGTTCCATGATAAGATGAAGCACATAGAAATATAGTACTTCTACATTCATGAAATAGTGCAGAAGGGACCTATAAAGATCCAATATGTGAGCATAGATGAGAAGGTTGCAGATGTGTTGATTAAGCCTCCGTCTTGTGTGAAGTTTGAACACTTCCGAGATAAACTTGGTATTGTTCGTATGGACTTTCCTCAAAAGGGGGAGTAGTATTGATACTATGGAATCATGATCATAGCAGGTAGCTCATTTTGGATTGATCATCCTTAGACTTGATCTCGTATTTCCGAAAGGAAGGATCATCTTAAATGTTGATCTTAATGGACTTGATCCCATAATTCTGAAAGGAAGGGTCATCTAAGATGTTGATGTTGGGATTGATCATCCTTATACTTGATCCCGTAATTCCGAAAGGAAGGATCATCTTAAATGTTGATCTTGATGGACTTGATCCCGTAATTCTGAAAGGAAGGATAGTCTTTAATGTTGATGTGGAAGGATGAATCATCCTTAGACTTGATCCCATAATTCCAAAATGAAGGAGCATCTTAAATATTGATGTGGAAGGACTAATCATCCTTAGAATTGATCCCATAATTCCGAAAGGAAGTATTATCTTAAATTTTGATGTTGATAGACTTTATCCCGTAATTCTGAAAGGAAGGATCGTCCAATATGTGAGACTAATCATCCTTAGACTTGATCCCATAATTCTGAAAGGAAGGATTGTTCATAATGTTAGTAGTGGACTTGATCCCATAATTCCAAAAGGAAGGATCATCTAGAATGTTAGTAGTGGACTTGATCCCATAATTTCTAAAAGGAAGGATCATAGAGAATTTTAGTAGTGTACTCGATCATGTAATCCGAAAGGAAGGATTGTCCAAAATGCTAGTAATGGACTTAATCCCATAATTCCGAAAGAAAGGATCATCCAAAATGTTAGTTAATGGACTTGATCCCATAATTCTTAAAGGAAGGATCGTCCATGATGTTAGCATTGGACTTGATCCCGTAATTCTAAAAGGAAGGATAATCCTATGTATGTATGTGTTAGTTATGATTAGTATCGGTAGATCCACAAATATCTGGTCCCGTAATTCTGAAAGGAAGGATTTTCCAAGTACCACATATGTGTTGTCAATGTAAAAGTCATGAGGTAAGCCCTCAGTTGTAAGTTGGGTCAATAGCACCCAGAAAAGAAGAATATAATTATTATTGTGAAGTTTAACTTGGTAGGTCAACCATGTCAGTTAGATAGGTTATCCCAGCTAGGGTAAAAGTAAGTTCATAATTTCAGTATAAACAGAGAGGCACCCTCCCTCATTTGTAGACACTCACTCACACTTATATTGCACAAGAGAGAGAAAGAAGGAGGGACAGAGAAGGAGGAGGACTAGTGTCTTTGGTGTTTTGGCTCTTATGCTTAGGGTTCGATCTCTCACTTGATGAGACCTTGGTATTTGGTCATTGCATACTGGTAATATATATTGAGAAATTTTTTCCTGTGTTTTTCCCTTTAGGGTTTCCCAGGGTAAATTGTTGTGTACCTTGTGATTGTGTTTCTTTCAATTATCCTATTTATGTTGTTATTGTGAAAATGTATTAAATGATAATCAAGTTATAAATTAAGTTATTGTAGCATATAAAACTTAAAAACTTCACATTTTTTATTTGTTGCGTCTCTTTGGGTGAAATCATGAATTCAGGTGTCTATTTGGGGGGGATTATGAGAAAAGCAATGTTATTTTTGCAAGTTTCTCAACTTCGAGCAAAGAAAAATTAGATTTGTGTTTAGAATTTCATTTTGTAGTAAAAACAAAAGTTGTGGAGAATTGTGTTAACTTTCTATGGTTATTTTTTAGATTTTTTTATTGGCATTTGATATGTCATTTTTGCAAGTGTTTGATAGTATCTTATTAATTAATGAAATTATGATAAATAGTCATGTTTTTAGACTACAGTTTATTCATTATTCAAGTATTGTTCATTAAAAACAAAATATGTTATGATGATCTAGACAGATTGTGGTAATATATGACTATAAGTTTGTATCCAACAACCACATACAATAATTATTAGAATTTTTTGAAATGGACCAATCTAAAAAACTAGCATAAAACTAACATGTTTATTTTGACACAACATCTTCCCTAATTTCCAATTAAAAACAAAAAAATTGAAAGTACCCTATTGAAGACAACACATCAAGGTTTTATACCAGGATTTTTCCAGAAAATTTCATCTTGTCTTTATGAAGTTATTGAATTTTCATTTCACTGAATTCTATTAAATTTTGAATCAATCCAGACACCTTCTAAGAAAAATAATAAATAAAATTAATGGATCACACCAAATTCAACAAAATTCGCATCTATAGAAAGTAGATTGAATTATGTAACTAATTGTATTATTTGTCAAGATAATTCTAAGTATTTCATATGATCCGATCTCTTTGAAATTGGAAGAAGACTCAGAAATGTAATGGAATACCATTTCTGAATATTTACAGGTTTTTGGCCGAACAAATATTTCGGCCAAAAGTTAGTTTTAATGGATGGAAAAGAGTTTGGCCGAACTATTAGTTCGGATGAAAAACCTTTTTATTTTTTTTATTTTTTTCGTGAGCCAAAAAATACTTGACGCACCTTTTTGAAAAAACCGTTTAGATTCGTATTTTTAAGAATGATGCTTACACATATTTTCACATTTTTAAAAAGATCACCATTTTACACATTTATAGACAAGAGTTAATGTTTCTGGTAAGTGTTCTTAAAATTTATCTTCTAAGATGGAGGCTCTTTTTCTTTGATAGTAAAGATTCTTTTGGAAAATTTGTTATGGTAAAATGTTCTTAGAAACTATCTTTTGATATGGAGGCTATTTTTCTTTGATAGTAAAGATTATTTTGGAAAATTTGTTATGGTAAAATGTTCTTAGAAACTATCTTCTGAGATGGAGGCTCTTTTTCTTTGATAGTAAAGATTATTTTTGGGAAATTTTATATGGTAAAACGTTCTTAGAAATTATCTTCTAGATGGAGGCTATTTTTATTTAATTCACTACTACATATGGCTCAAAATTCCCATGAAAGTTTGCCACGAAAAAGTTAAAAACGATGTCTTCATGGAAAAAGAGTTTAAATTTTTGGAAAATTTTGAAAATGCCCACGAATTTCGTCGCTATAGTGAATTTGTGGAACTTTTGTCGCAATAGAGACAAAATTTCGTTGCTATTGCAACGAAAGTTCTATAACATCGCTATAGAGACGAAAGATCAAGAACGTCTCTATAGCGATGGAAGGATCAATGAAGGTTTATTTGCATTATTTGTATGGAAACACTTGGATTATTTGCATGTATTCTTTTCACCCATAGTTTCATTTGGAAATGCATGTATTCTTCTCACCCATAGTTGTTAATCCATGTGACTCATTGGTTGGACTTGACCTTCCTACACAACCCATGAAGAAGACCATGTCCATGACAAGCAAAAAAAATTCAATGACCCTACCAATGTAGAAGAATGTAGTCATTGATCCATGTGATTCTTTGATATCCATTCAATTACTAAACACATCAGGGTTTGAACAATCCATGATATCTTGCATATCTAAGGCAACCGATTCTGATAAGGCCTCACCTCCTATGAGGGAGAAGCTTCAAGGATGACTTCTGGTATTCCATAAATAACTATGAATGCACATCCTAATACATGAATTTGTCATGTCTACTTTATATTTTTCCTTTCTTTTCCTTTTTGTTCCCCTTTTTTTTCTTCCCTTTATGTTTTTCATAATTTGTCAATGAAACTAAATTAAGTTGTAGGAAAACATTGTTATAGTATTATGGATGAAAAGATGTAAATTGCATGCCTAGTTTGCACACACATTGACTATATTTCATCACCATATTTATCATCATCATCCTCATCGTCATCATCATTAGCATCACCATCACCATCATCACCATCATCATCATCATCATCATCATCATCATCGTTGTCATCATCATCGCCATCATCCTCCTCCTCCTCCTCATCATCATCGTCATCATCACCACCATCATCATCATCATCATCATCATCGACATCATCATCACCATCATCATCATTAGCATCAGCATCATCATCACCACCATCGTCGTCGTCGTCGTCATCATCATTGACATCATCATCGCCATGTCGAATCAATGACATTTTATATGAATGTGAATCAATGCACTGTTAAAAATTCCCATTATGTACAAATCCCTGAAATGCACTTCCATTCACTACACGTCTTCCATGTACGTGGTAGTCCTTTCCATGTACAAATCCCTGAAATGATGATGATGACGATGTCGATGATGAGGATGAGGATGAAGAGGATGATGATGACGATGATGAGGATGAAGAATCTGAATGACATTGTGTAATGTCCCGGTTTTGACCCCGTTACATTAGATGTATATGATGTATAAATTGTAAATGATCAGGGTGTGGAGCTAAAGGCCAAGGCCCCACCATTGATCGGTTATGTTATGTTTTGGATTTGAATTGTCACCGATGGTATATCGGGGCATGCGGCATATATTATGGCGGTCATCATGTAAATATGCATCTATAATTAAAAATGAACCCGACCAGCTACGATCGTGGCAACTAAAATGAGAAAGGGGCATGATTTTCACAAGGATAGGGGTGGGAGAAATTGTCATCCTTGGCCAATGAGAGAAAAACCCATGTGTCTTCTTCCTCTGTTTTATTCCAACCACTTTCATTAAGAAAGACTGCTGGTGGTTGAGGCAGTTAATTGTTTTGGGGAGTGGGGTGGCAGGACTGTCAGTCCTCACCCACACGCACACTCCACCATGATTGACTTCACTATGGCTGGGAAAAATGACTGCGATCATTCACACAGGGATTTTTCCACTCTCCCCACGACTGTGCAAAAACGCTCACGCACTTGCAATTCGCGTCCCCTCCATTGTTGTTCATTCTCACGCAGAGGGATTCTTTCCTATTTTTTGTCTTCACGCACATAACCTTCTGGGTTTTACCCACGTAGTTTCTTCCCCCGCGGATTTGCGGATGATGTGGTCGTATCCACTCCCCATAGGCTGATTATGGGTTCGGCATTGTTGCTCACGCTCATCCACAGGCTAGGAGACTGTAATTTCTTCCCCAGCTTGGTTTGTATATGTTTTCTTGGTGATCTCGTGCCCAGGAAGGGCTGTGTTTTCCCACGTTGTTGGATGTGGTTGTTGTGGCATTCCTTACATGTTGGGGACTGTTGTAAATTCGCCTGAGAGTCATTTTGGCCACGATAGGGCCAAGAATGACTCAGAATTATTTTTCCTGTTTAAACTATGACAGCTAAATTATTGCTTGAGTGCAATGGTTGGTCTTTGGACTGTGAGAGGAGCAGGGATGTTGGCTTAGATTTGCTTGATAAACCTGGTGGCTGGAAACCACACAGACAGAGCTAGAGGGCTGGCCTTCTTCTCCATCACCCCTGAATAGCACTGGAAGGGAATGCAGGGCCTGAGGGACTGTGTAACAGAGAAGGGACTGATTCCTTGTGTTGGGTGTGTTTAGGTGTCTTAGAGGTCAGGCTAGTTCTGGTGTAGGTGTTCTTGGCTCTGTAATGGGATCACCAACTTAGCAATTTGCCTTCTCCAGCTCCCTAATGGCCTGATAAACCCAACTCTGTTGGCTTGGCTGTGTGTCTTGTGTATCCTTCGCTATGTGTAGCCTGCTAGTTCCCTTATTCCTTGGAGAATCATGCCCAGCTCGGGGGTGGCAGCGCTGCTGAGAGATTAAGGAGCACGCTGGCCTATGGTTGGGTGGAACGTTGCAGCGATGTAGCTGGTTGCGGAAGGAGTTTTCATAAGATAACTGATCTTGCCTATTTTACTTCTGCAACCTTACTTTCTATTAATTGTTATGAGATGAACATGCTTGTATGAATGAATGTTACTTCCGCTGTGTATGATAAACAATGGCATATATGCATTTTCTACTTCAATGCATTTTATTTCAGCATATCAGCATGTTATTTTATGAATTCATATGTTCATGGGGTGCTGTTATAGCGGATTTCACCACACTAGGTGAATCACACATTGTATGGCCTTCCCATGTCCTGCTGCAAACTCATTAGCCCCTATGGACCACTTTTTGTCTTTTGATGTGTCCTTGACCATCCCTAAAAACATAAGAAAAGTGATATACGCAGCTTTTTCCCCAATAACCGCGTACATACGTGGATATTCCCTCTATAGTCAAGTACATCGGGATGTGTACATAATCCAAAACCTTTTGGAGCGTTCCTTGACTTGGATCCAACTCATATGACTCCTGGCCTTCCATATGCCTTGAGATCGC
>LPNX010573931.1:34145-53232 GCA_001517045.1 Pseudotsuga menziesii
ACTGGGGAGTTCCTAGTAATTGTCCTTTGGGGGTTGATTTCTTGGCATTCAATGTATCTGAATTGCTCTCTCTCTCTTGTTTCTGTGTCGGGTATGGGGGCATGTATGCCTGGTAGAGCCTGATTGGTGTGAATTTAGTCTCAGCCTATCTGTTTGCCTTGAATTTGTGCATCTTTTTCTTCCTGTATGCGGGTTTGTCACTTACAGTCGCGTATACACGCGGTTTCCCTTGGGATTTCTACGTATGCACACGGGTATACTACGCACAGTCGCGTATACCCTGGTTTTTACCTTTTTGTGGAAGATAGTGGATTGCTAGGTGAATTTTGTTAGTTGCTGAGTCTCCTTTGGCACTGCCTGAGTCTGTTAATACCTCTGTTTCTGACCAGAAACATTTTTTTTTAGCCTAAATTTTTTCTTTTAGGAAAGTTCTTGTCATGGCATCTTTGATTTTTTGTTTGAGATTAGTGCATTAGAGTCCCTTTTGCCTTAGTGCTTTGTAGGAATGTTGTTTATGTGTGCTTGCAGAGTCTGGGGTGGGTAGAATCATTCTTTTGCTTTTTGTATCTCTTTATTTTCAAAAAATCCAAAAACATTTGCTTATCATCATGCATTGCATTTTGCACTTTGCATTGTACTTGCATTAGATCTAGATTTGCTTTGGAGTAATAGTTAGGACTTCATATAGGGAAATTTGCATTCAGCATTTGAAGAAGAAATTGTGCACTACACGTAGTACGCATACCCTGTTTTCATGGACACAATGCATTCGCATTGATTGTTAGGTGTGCATTTTGGTTCTTGTTGCGTCATAACACCATTAGTTGCACGACCATATCCTATTTTTGAGTAATAAAGCCAACTAAAATCAACGCTAAATAAAATGAATTACACTCTTTTCTTTTCTAGGGTGCACCAACAAGCTTAGGTTTTAGGATCTTGGAATAGTTCATTGAAAGTTAATTCTCCAAGATCACTAAACGACAACAACTAGGTGTCTGTCCAGGGAGTGTGTGAAATCCTTGATATAACCAGCGTTCTCAGGAAGCTCCTCTCAAAAGGGAGTCAAGCACTAGGCAGTGTGAGCGGTTGTTGATTGGGATAACCCCTGGTCGATAACTGTGTAGCACTGGCGATATAGCTAGGATTGTATTCGTATCTGGGGGCTCTTTCGGGAGTTTCGGGCTTTGCTACCCTACCCATACGGTCAATCCCTCCTGCGATTGTCCACCTGAGTGTTGATTATATTGAGGTAACCTTAGTGACCTTACCTAGGATATCGAGGGGGTACGTGTAGAGGTTATTCTGCATGTGTCCCGGCCAGGTTGGGGTCAGAAAGCACAGTTGCTTTACGCGTTGAAGCTGAGGGCCACAATAGTTGGTTTCAAACCTCTGCTTGTGGTGATAAGGGCCTCTCAAGCCTCTCCTAGGCGAGACATACCGGCCACATTCGGGAGCTCACTTATCCAGCCCTTGTTTGCTTGCTTTTGGCTTTAGATTTTATAGTGATTGCTCTGTGCACGCTAGTTGGACTAGGGTTGACGTAAATAGAGAGTCTTTTATTTTTTGTTGAGTCATTGTGGATTCGGGTGCGATTCCGAGCCGTTCTCATCGGTTAGCAGGATTTCCGCCTTCCACTTCTCCTCCTCCTTTGGGAGAGGGGCCTAGACTGTCCAGGCGGACTATGTCACACACTGATTCACACACCATGGAGGATCATTCAGAGAATATTCCTGAGCCACCTCCTCCCATTCGTATTGACGATGGGGAACTTACTCCTACATACGATCCTTCACCTGACCTAGCTGAGTTCGGTCCTGTGATTTCCCAGATATGATCTTCGCATGATAGACCTACTCACTCTAGGGTTGATTCCCCATTGACACATTACCGATATGGAATGCCGGATGATGCCAAGACTCACTTTGACCCTCCTAGAACTAGCTATGGTAGTTATGTTACGACTGGTTTTCCTATGCACGATTTGACATTTCATGTTGAATCCGACTTTGAGCCTAGCACTATGCCTGGGGGCAATCCCATGCCTTACCTTGCGGAGAGGTTTGGGAGTACTAGTCACATTGCACCTTCCATCCCAGTGGTGGAAGCTCCATCTTATATACCTCCTAGGTCTAGAGTTAGTGATCCGATAGGGATACCAGGTTCCAGACGAGTGACAATAGGCACTAGTACATATCTTCTTACAGAGATTCCTTCGTCCTCGCTTCTGAGTTCTTCAAATGTAAACCCTCCACCTTACTCGCGTGGTCCTTCGAGTCGGCACGTAGCTACGAGTCAGATTCGTACTGCGATTACTAGACCAATTGTGTCTCAATCCTACATACCACCCGTGGTTTCGGGAGGTTATGTTCATGTTTCTAGAGGTCAGATTGCTACTTCCACGACATATATCCCTACTTCCGGTATGTATATTCCTACTTCCGGAACGTATCTTCCTACCTATGGAGTGTCTCATGGGGCATCGCAAGCGATGACCTATGGACCCTATTATGGGACGCAGTATGGACAGGTCTCTCCACCTTATGGAGGTGGGTATTCACAACCTGCTTACTCTCCTAATTATGGCTTTGTAGCTCCTAATAGTCAAGGTCCACCTCATTATGCTACTTCCACGCCACCCTATACGGGTCATACAGGAGGAGGTCACTATGGCCAAGGTCCTGGTGGTAATCAATCCTATATGAACCAGGGAGCGGTCCATAGGCCTCATCATCCTAGGCTCCCTTTCCTCGCGACACTCAATCTACCTGACTTATCGAGACTTACGAACGATCCTGTGGCTCATGACCCGGCTTGGCCGGCTGTCCCTACCAAGCTTCCTTCGGGCATCCCTAAGTTCGAAGGCAAGCTTCCTTCCACCTATGGTGCTCTTCCAATTCATTGCATCAGGACTCAGTCCATTTGAGACTATTTCAACGCACCCTCACAGGGCCTGCAGCGAAATGGTATATAGAGTTACCTAGGGGTGCCTTTACTTTGTTCGACAACCTTGCGATGACTTTCCTTAATCACTTCCAGCTACCAGTGCCCTATGATGTTGGTACTGAGCTCTTGTCGACATTTCGGCAGGATAAAGCCACCCATATTTCTGATCATATTCAGGAGTGGCGTAGACGGAAGAGATTAATTAAAGCCTTTATACCGCCAGAGTTCCTCCTTGAGTGGTTCCTCAAATCTTTGTTGCCATATATCGCAAAGGATGTTTCCACATCCGGAGTGCAGAATGAGGAACAAGCAATCTTTAGGGCGCAGGAACTAGACTTGATCTATGCTCAGTCTAGTTTGTTATATGAGATTATACCCAACGCTCCTCATTCTAGTTTCAATCCCAAGGTCAAACCTGGACCATATGCCAATGGCATTGTGGGTAGTGCAAGTAAGAAACCTGCAGGTTCGGTTGTGAAACAAGTTGCTCAGTTGTCAATCAACCAATCTGCCTTGGGACAAGATACGGCTTCATCTCAGCCTGCCCAACTGGAAAATGTACTTGCTGTGCAATCGTCCGACCAAAAGGGTAACCAGCAACCCGGACGGAATAGAAAAAAGGGTAAAAACAATAGTAATAAGAAGGGTGGGAATAAGAATGAGAATGCCAACAATAATGACAAGAACGGTAAAAATGCTGGGGGGGAAAAGCAGAATAAACGTAAGGTTAAGTTTCCTTGCAAGCTATGTAAGGACGATCACCTCACTTACTTGTGCCCTAGGATGGACGAAACTTCAAAGTTCATAGCACAGGGCCCAGCTGTGTTAACAAACCCTTTACCGCATAACCATAATATGAACTCGAAGTCCCATGATCAATCTAGTGATGAAGATCCAGCTGAAACTAGTGGTCGTGGGTGCATTAATATGGTCCGTGCAGCGAAAGTTGTGACACATGCGAAAGATTATACTTCGTCACAACCCAACCCAGGCAAAGAACCTGATCCACCAGGAACCCCTTTGTGCATTGAGAAACTTGCGGATAAACCTGAGGCTGCACCTCGCATTCCTAAGGGGGTACTTAAGCGTTCGTGGCATAACCCAAATGCCCGAGCCGCCCAGAACTATTCAGTTGTCGAGGACTTGGGCCATACTCCTTGTGCGATGTCTGCATTGGAAGTGCTTCAGAGTTGTCCGTCGCAAAGGAAGGCTTTGCTTTCCGCTCTTGGTGTGAATGGTGATGATTCTTCCTCAGTGATCAAATTTGAAACCGCAGGACATCATCCTCACTTTCCCTACTATGTGTCCCTTTTGGTGCATGTAGAATGTCTTAATATGATCGTCAAGCGCACTGTGATTAACGAGGGCGATGCTGCTTCTGTGATGTCTTTGTCTTGTTGGAAGGGTCTTGGTTCTCCTGAGTTGTCAAAATCTACGACCATGTTAACTGCTTTTGATGGGAGATCTTTTAGGCCGCACGGTATCCTCCCTTCCCTTAAAGTCCGTTTGGGAGGGAATACCGTTGCGATAGAGGTTGAGGTGGTTGATGCACCCCTCGACTACAATCTCTTACTGGGAAGGAACTGGATGTATAGTATGCAAGCCGTTGTGTCTTCCGTATTTCGCATTGTATGCTTTCCACATAATGGGAAGATTGTAACGATTGATCAAATGGCATTCAAGAATCCGCCTGTTAGTGCATCTTCGGAAGCCTCGGTTCCGAAAGTTGAACATTCCCAGCCGGCAACTGGGAGTGTGGGTGTAGGCATGTATCCATCCCTTATGGGAACCTTTAGTTGTCCTGCACCCGTCCTCATGATAGGATCTAGTTTCGATGGTGCTTCGACGTCCATGAGATCGGTGCCTTTTCGCACAAGTCATATGGGAGATCCTTGGATTCTCCCTTCACCAAGTCCTTTGAGTGAGCCCATTGAGACGAGCGTGCCATTTCCTGCAGTCATGATAGCTTACCAAGCTAATCTCCAGTCTGTTGCAGAGCCTTGTTCTTCCTCTTCACGGACGGAGGAGGAAGACCCCTATGTGCTACCGGCATGGGCAGTACAGTCTTCTCATGCCCACGACTACCTTGATACGGTTTTCCCTTCAGATGAAGCGATTATCAAGGCCATGTTGGGAGTTGAGCCACCATGGGAGGAACTTCATCATAGATCATACTTCCTTCTAGAGCTTGACCTTTCAGAGCATGAGGATTATAGGGAGATTCTTAGTCAGAAAGTTGGTAGACCTATGATTCCATTAAGCTCTCCTGGTCAGATGGCTGATGGAAACATGGCGAACATATCGTCAACTATTCCTATCAACATTTCTCGCAATCCTGGTACAATTGAGAATGTCTACATTGGGGCGGATTGTTCCCAAGATGAGATTCGGGAGTATACCGAGCTGTTCAAGGAATTCTGTGATATTTTTTCTTGGTATTATGATGAGATGCCAGGGATTGACCCTCGGATTGTCGAACATGAGATTAAGACTTACCCCAACGCTAAGCCTGTTCGACAACGTTTACGCACGGTAAATCCTAGGAAAGCACCCGCCATAAAGGTAGAGATAGAGAAGCTATTGAAAGCTGGTTTCATCTATCCCGTTCCCTTGACGGAGTGGGTTTCAAACCCCGTTCCGGTGGATAAGAAGTAGGAAGCAATCCGTATATGCACTGATTTGCGTGATTTAAATCGTGCCTGTCCTAAGGATAACTTCCCCACACCGTTTATAGATCAGATTTTGGATGAGTGTGCGGGTAGCTAGGTGTTCTCCTTTATGGACGGATTTTCCAGGTATAATCAGATTCAAATTAAACCCGAGGACCAACATAAGACCGCATTTATTTGTCCTTGGGGAACCTTTGCGTATCGGAAAATGCCTTTCGGCCTTAAAAACGCTGGAGCTATGTTTCAGCGGGAAATGACCTTGATCTTCCACGATCTCAAGTCCATTATTGAAGTATTTTTGGATGACCTCGCTGCTCATTCTCGCATGAGGATGCGTCATTCTTATCACTTGAGATTGATGTTCGAAAATGCCAGCACTATGCTGTTATATTAAACCCTCATAAGTGCATCTTTTGCGTGAAATCAGGTCGTTTGTTAGGATTTATCATTTCGAAAGAGGGTATAAGAGTCGACCCTTTGAAGGTGGAGGCAATACTTCAGTTGTCTCCCCCGCGAAATATTCGTCATCTTCAGTGTTTGCAAGGGATGGCAAACTTCCTACGAAGATTTGTTGTCAACTTTGCCAATTTGACTAGAGGTTTCATGCGTCTCCTGAAGAAGGATACTCCCTTTGAATAGGATGAGCGAGCCCAGGAGTCCTGCGATGCACTTAAGCGAGCCCTAGCATCGGCCCCGGTGATAAGTCGTCTGGATTATAGCCGTGATTTCTTATTATATGTGGCCGCGTCTTTAGAGACGATTGGGATGGTTTTGGTTCAAGAGGATGAGGATTTCCAAGAGCATGTCATATATTATCTGAGCCGAAACCTTATTGACGCAGAGATTCGGTATTCTCATGTTGAGAAGCTTGCCTTGGCTACCATACATGCGGTGCAGCGTTTGAGACATTATATTCTCCTTCGCCAGACCTTGGTTGTTGCCCATGTCAATCCATTTCAATTCATCCTCACACGTAGGATGATTGGGGGAAAGTATAATAAATGGATTGTCATCCTGCAAGAGTTTGATCTCGAATTTGTTTCGGCAAAATCGAAGAAATCTTTAATCTTTGCAGAGCTCATATCGGATTTTTCGAGCGAGGCTGAGGAGTCGGTATGTGAAGATACGTTCGTTGATGAACACATTTTCTTAATCTCAACGACTGACCCATGGTATGGGGATATCATAGTATATCTACAAACACAGAGGACCCCTACTCACCTCTCGAGAGATGAACGATGACGATTACGTCACGTCTCTAAGAACTACCTCATAGTGGACAATACTTTGTACCGCCATGGAGTAGATTCCCTTTTACGACGTTGTTTAACTCATGATGAGGCTGAGGTAGTGCTTAATGATTGCCACGGAGGGGCGTGTGGTGGTCATTTATCTGGGCTTTCTACAACTCAAAATATTTTGAGAGCGGATTATTTCTGGCCGTCGATCTTCAAGGATTGTATTGAAGCGGTCAATAGGTGCCACCCTTGCCAGGTGTTCGCACATAATATGCGCTCGAAGCCTACCCCGTTACACCCTATTATCACCGCCGGTCCCTTCACCAAATGGGGGCTCGATTTTATGGATTGCAACCCAGCTTCGGATGGGGGGCACCATCATATCATAGTGGCTGTTGATTACTTCATGAAATGGGCTGAGGCAATGCCTACAGTAAAATCTGATGGTGAGACAGCCGCTCACTTCGTATTTAACCAAATCATTACTCGGTTCAGGATTCCGAAAGAGCTTGTCACTGACCATGGCTCGCACTTTTAGAACCGTATGATGGAAGACTTGGAATCCAAGTTAGGGTATAAGCAAGAGCACTCCTCTTCTTACTATCCTCAAGCGAATGGACAGGTTGAAGCTGTGAATAAATCACTTAAGTCCATTCTCCAACGAACCATTGCACAAAGCAAGATGAACTGGCATATTATGTTGTACCCTGCTTTGTGGGCATATCGAACCGCGGTTAAGACTGCCACTGGTTTTTCTCCATATCAGCTTGTCCATGGAGTGGAGTCGATATTGCCGGTTGAATGCGAGATTCCTTCGTTGAAGTTAGCCGTGGAACTCTTACCAGACACTTCACCTTTGGAGGAGCGTTTGGTTCACCTGGAGCAACTCGATGAGTAGCGTAGAGATGCCTTGGTGACTCTAGAGGTTAATAAGCGTCGCGTAAAGGCCCAGTACGATAAGTCTATCCGTCCAAGAGTGTTTAGTGAGGGAGACTTGGTCCTTTTGTGGGATCGATTGAAAGAACCCTTAGGGGCAGGGAATTTCAATCCTATGTGGCGTGGTCCTTACGTGGTCAAGCGTGTATTAGAGAAGGGTGCCTACGAGTTAGTGGATTACAAAGGGACGGCCTTGGCGAAGCCTAGAAATGGGCTCTATCTCAAAAAATACTATGCATAATCTTTAGCCAAGGCTGCTTGTTGTATATTATTGTACTGCTTTTTTGCATAGCTAGGTCTTGTTTATCGTGATTGGATTTGTGATTAGTTTCTGTTTCTTGTGGCAGATGTCAATGGAATCTTCCACCTACATAGGATTCGCGGATGGTGCAAGCCGTCACACTCAACACTCAGCCTCAGCTGCTTGGGTGATTTATACTCCTATGGGTCATGTACTATCTTCAGGAGGTGTATGTCTACGGCCATCTTCCAACAATGTTACTGAATATAGCGCCATTATTGAGCTTCTACGGGATGCCATTTCGCATGGTGTTCTCTCTCTTGAGGTACGTCTTGATTAAGAGTTAGTAGTGTCACAACTAAATGGTTTGTACCATGTTAGAGATCCGACGTTATTGAGGAGATTCTTGCGTGTGAGATTGTTAGAACGGCAATTTGAGAGTATAACATATATACACATTCCAAGAAATTATAATCAAGTTGCTGACTCATATGCTAACTACATGTTAGATTGGCATTTGTTTCATTCATTATAAATTAATCATAAACATAATTTTTACACATGTAAATAAATAAACCGATCACCATAAAACTTTTTATATACATCAAAAATGTGGTAATACATAGTGTCATAATACAAAATTGGGGCTTTGAAAGCCACCATCATATACATGGTAGTACAAAATAGATACACTCCCAGGTGTCTAGTCCTGTGGGGGTGGAAGAGGGTTGTGATCATGATATGTCACCATGGCTCTAGCTAGCCGCTGAAATAATTGCACCCATGTGCGTGGTACACCCACCACCTGTCTCTGCATAGCCTCAGGCAAGTCTTCGACTTGCGCCATGGGAATCCTGTGAGTCAGTCGCACGAAGTTGGTATGGATGCTTTGGAGCGTTCGCTCTGCATCCACACCGGTGATATCGTCTCCTCTTCCCCTCCGTCTATGACGTGGGAAGCCCTCTGGTCGCTGTGGTCCCACATCTGCACATGAATGGTAGATGTCATTATGTATTGTCACCCAAAACCATGTCTTTTTGATTCCATTAATCAAGAAAACACAAAAAAATTAAATAATTCAAATTTTTTTTTAAAAAGAGTAAGGGTCGAGATTCGTTACCTATGTCTCCATATGCTGATCCTGGTGGTAATGGCATGTCCGGATCTCCCCGAAAATCTATCCCTGCATAAGGGTCATCCTCTATGGCAACAATCTGTCGTCGCCACCATGGAAAAAAGTCTGCTGGATAAGGGTTGGCCACCCTACCACCCCCTAGTCTGTGCATCGCGTTTGCCCAACGTCGTTGGGTCGGATCTCGAACCCCGTGGAGAGGAACATCCACTCTAGGGCTCAATCCTGGAACACGCTCGAAGAAAAATGTGCTCAAGATGCTGCTGAACCCGAAGTTCTGTATCCTACCTGCCTTGCACTCACTGAGTTGATGTTTCATGTTGCTCAGTAGTGAAGTGCTCCAGTCATAGATGGTCGGTGTCATACACTCCATCGCATAGAACATCAGTGGCCGAGAGGCCTGATGGAGTGATGCTAAGCCTGCTATCCTTCCCAGCATCAGTAGTATGGCCTTTAGGCCCAGCACCTGTATAGCGTTAGTGGGAACTTGGCTCCCCACCTTCTCAGTCTCTAGGTAGCAGTACACAGCTATGTACTCATCGATAGTAAGCCCATGACCTGGCCCTCCTTGGGCACGAAGGTTCACCATCTCACATCGTCGAGATAGACCTGTGATAAAGTAGATATCCTCCACCTCAATGGTGAGGAACATGCCATCTATCCGGAAGGACTCTGAGTCTGGATCCCAATAGTCTACCAGCATCTGTAGTAGTCCTGGTTTGGCCCTCAAGCCACCTAGGCACCAAAACTTGTAGAGTCCACATCTTCTTAGAGCTTCTTGAGCCATTCTGCCAACCCTTACTGCTTCCTCTACGTCACCATGCTCGCGTTCTCTCCACTCTAGCACCATCCTGCATGAGAAATTGACCAAAATGTCCATTAGATTCATGTAAATCCTTTTGCGCGGCGTCATACACGGTTGTTTTGCAAACAGCCGCGTATGTACGCAGTTTCCAGCCCCTTTTCCGCGTATAGCCAGCCCTATACGCGGAAAAAGCCTCGATACCCACGTGGGACGCAGCGCTCATGTAAGATTGGCCTTTAAAAACTCATTTGACCATGAAAAATTGTAAAAATTGTATTGAAATGCAAGCAAAGAACATGAGTAAATACCTGGAAGAAACGGTTGTGAATTCTGCTGGCTAGATCTCCTGGAATTTGCAGTTGAAAATCAGAGCTCCAATGGGTAAAAGTTTCAAATGATTTCTATTTTTTACTATTTATAGAAAGTTTTTCCAATATTTGAAAATTTTTACCCCCTTTCCTATAGTTTTGACCGTTTCTAACCTAATCTATGATGTAGAAGACCGTTTTCAGCGTCGTTTCAGCTTTTGGATTGACCCGTTCGTACTAATCTCAGTTATAATGTCTACACTGGCATATAAGTTAGGTTCACCACCATTTGCATTTTGCATGACCTTATGACCATGTCACTATATCCTTAGGTACGAACCCACTCTATTATGTCACGAAACCTTCTTGCTGCTATAGAAGTGGCATGATATGAGTGGTAGAGCCTCACCTTACATGGGTACCCTAGTTAGCGCCTTATTTGCAATTGGTGCCCATGCCGATGTTTCTCCCTTTAGGGTGTGGGAGTCCGTTGTATAGTATTGCCATGACATTTCGCAAGAGCCTCATACTCCTCTTGATCTTATGCTGGCCATGATCCCTCGGACTCCCTTGTATCAAGTTGTGGATGCATTATCATGAGCTTTGTCTGTCTTATTGAACTTTATGCCGGCTCCCCTGACATTGCGTTTCAGCCATATAGCCCGAGCTTGTCTCATGTCTAGCCATGCAGAGCCTTTCTTTATATCCTTCGCACCTTGATTCCCTTTTTACCGGGAGGGGATTTTCCCCCGAGTGTTGATATCCTACACATGTATCCTTGAATTGAGCATAGGTATGTTCCACTACTTGGAACTAGTTTGTTTGCCCTAAATGACACTCATCTCCTCCTAGTTTGTAACTATAAAGCTAGTTTATTCTTTTTTCAAGCTTTTCAAATAACTGAAAAAGACCAAAAAAATCAAAAAACCAAAAAGCTGGACAAGAAAAGATATTATCTTTGGCAGCTGTCGAGTCGTGTCGCCTTCAAACAGAGCACTGTATATCACATCCATTGGTTGGGTTATAGTTTGACTTAGGAGTTGTACTCATTATTTGAGTTTATCTCCACCGGCTGGTTAAGCTTCCAGTCCCTATGGAGCCTCTATTGATGCCGCCTGCGTCATAGAGATGTCCCAGTTTGTATATCGAGTCTATGCTGTCTTCATTCAGTCACCATACGCCGTTATGCTCTTGTTCGAAGGAAGTTGAAACCTAAGTCGGCCATTCCTCAGTTATCTTGACTTTGCATGTCGGCCATTCCCGATACAGTTACTGGTTCGTGCACCTTATGATTGAGTCCTTCCACATTATATAGCCTTGCTGAGTACCTCATGTTGGATGATGGGGGATGCCGTAATGCCCTCCTTCCAGCAGATTTCATCCCATCGACTTCAGATCATTTATTCTGGGATTGGAGTCTAGAGTCATTTTTGAGTGCCTTGAGACTTGCAGTCATCAGTGGCAGGTTCTCTCACCATCAACAGTTTTGGGAATACATCAATGTCCCCTGATCGATGGATTCTCTCAAGTGTTCGACCTCAACACATTTATTCACACTTGTTAGTTTGCACTCTAGTACCTTGATTCCCATTTTCATTATCGGTGGGTGATCTTGCGTCTGTTAACGGTATACATCAATGACCGATAATCAGACGATGGACTACTATGTTCGACCTCGACACCTCTATTCGCATAGTAGGACATGTACTCGTAGCGGTGTGTGTAGAAGACCTTCCAGATTGGTGGCAAACATTATATGCTACCGCCTTGATCGTGCAAGTGTTCATGAGATTTCAGCTCTCGTGACTTGTTCCAGTATATGTCAGACATTTCCAGCCACTATGGAGATCTTGATCTATTGTATATCTTCAGCCTTTGTGGAGATCATGGTCCTTTGTATATCTTCATCATGGAGATTCTGATCTATGCATATTGTACGTGGCGATGACCACATATGTGTTATCATGTTTCATTCCTATTCATGGCCATTGTACTCTTATGTATCCGGGACTGCTATATGTATTCGCAGTTATATGCAGAGTTGTATTATGGTATTATGCTGATTGGGTGGCTGGTCTTCCATTTGGGTACCTTCATCACTTCACTTCTAGGATGGACTTATAATGTATTTCGGCCATTGTATAACCCCTCTGATCTCATACATTAGGGGGCATCTATTATAGCGGATTTCACCACACTAGGTGAATCACACATTGTATGGCCTTCCCCTATCCCGCTGCAGACTCATTAGCCCCTATGGACCACTTTTTGTCTTTTGATGTGTCCTTGACCATCCCTAAAAACATAAGAAAAGTGATATACGCGGCTTTTTCCTCGATAACCACCTACATACGTGGATATTCCCTCTATAGTCGCATACATCGGGATGTGTACATAATCCAAAACCTTTTGGAGCGTTCCTTGACTTGGATCCGACTCATATGACTCCTGGCCTTCCATATGCCTTGAGATCGCACGGATTCGACCTTTCAGTATCCCTTTGAAAAGCTATATAAGGAACCCATTGAGACATTGAAAGCATAAGAGAGAATTGAGAGTAACGAAACTATAGTCCATTGTTGCCAGAACTTATGCTTGAGTCTGCATCCCTTTGTCCCTTGGAGCACTGTTGTGTTCTTCCCAAGCTTGCCTTTTGTTAGTAAGCTTGCTATCGAAGTGATGGAGGATTGAGGTGGTGGAGGCCCAAGTGGGGGATTCAGTTTCTCCGGTTCGCACACGTGCCGTCAGAGGTTATCACTTGTAATCTCTGATTCATATTAATAGAAATATCTTTTCCTGTCCAGTAATGTGTATTTGAATGAATATTGTATCCATTGGAATATGTCAAATGCTTTTACATTATTGATTATATATGCTAGAATAGATCTAACACCATGAAATATAGTATGCTTGTATTGTTTACATGTTGTTGAGGATGTGTTATAACAATTCAAGCTGAAGATTGGAAAGCTCAACGAGGATCTACTTCAACCGTCCGGAATAAGGTACGAGGTTCGATCCTTTAGTGTTAGACATTTTATTTCTATTGCATATTGGGAAAGATTGATTTCTGGAGTCTAGCTGTCTGTTGTGGTACCCCAAGCCATAGGAATTTCTCTCCGTAATAGGCGCTTAGCCCGCTGTGTTTTAAGTTTGGGTCGCGTCCTCTATGCTAGTTGGAGGCATGGGGATGTGACAGTATGGTATCAGAGCCTCAGGTTGCACCAATGGACCTCTATGGGCCAAGAAGGAGCAACTGACAGAGGTTGTCTTTCATTCTTCCCAGCAGAAATCATAGTTGGAATGACTGTAAATTCAGAAAATGGTCTAAGTGTTGGAGCAGTCGGAAGATCCAGTGGAAAAACTTCCGCCGTTGTGGAAGAGTTGGCGAAGTGAACTTCCACCGTTGCGGAAGCATTCACGAAGTGGACTTTCGATATAGCGGAAGAGTTAGTGGTTTTTCGTCCGTCGTTGCGGAAGGGTTAGAGGAAGCCTGCCGACGAAGCACAGTTAGAAAGAAAATCACGGGAATTTTCTAAGTGTTTTGACGTCCGTCGGAAGGGAAAGTGTTTGTGCGTCCGTCGTTGCAGAAGCCAAAGTCATTTGGCTTCCGATGTAAAAAGACTGTCGATGCCAGACAAGTCAGTTCACCGATCGGAAGAAGTTATTGTTTGGAGTGCCACCGTTGCGGAAGCCAAAGTCATTTGCCTTCCGATGTAAGAAGTCCGCCGACGCCCGACGTTAAAAATTGTTCTAAGTAAGTGTCGATCGAAAGAAGTTAACATTTGGCGAGCCACCGTTGCGGAAGCCAAAGTCATTTGTCTTCCGATGTAAGAAGTCTGCCGACGTCCAAAGTTAAAATTCCTTTAAGAAAAGAGCGACCGACGGAAGAAAAAGTGATTGGTGAGCTGCCTTTGTGGAAGCCAAAGTCATTTGGCTTCCGATGTAAAAATACTTTCGACGCCGATCGGAAGAAAGAATGGTTCTGAGAGCCGCCGTTGCGGAAGCGGAAGCATTACGGCTTCTGACCAGAAAGGCTGCCGACGCCGATCGGAAGGGGAAAGCATTCCAGGAGCCGCCGTTGTGGAAGAGAAAGAGGTTTGAGAGCCGATTCTGTGGCTGGTTAGTGGAAATGAGACCCGATTCTGTGCAAGGAAAATTTGGGTTTTCCATGGGGTTTAACCAGCGAATTTTAACTGTTTTTCGAGGGAATTTTCAGCAGTTTTTACAGTTAATTTTCAGGGCTGAAAATGAGAAAAGAGGCAGCAATCTTATGCGCCAGATTGCACGAAAAACAGAAATTTACAAAACAAAAAAAAACGAGGGCGCTGCCCTCGACCCGCCCTGCAAATCCACAAGGGGGCAAGCCCCCTTGACCCCCGTCGTCCCCCTCCGATAGATATTCTTTGATGAAGAAAATTTTATGTGTTTGGGCAAATTGTCATTTAATGATCAGCACCAGGAGAAGGTAAGTGATTCTGATTTATATGCTATGCATCTAACGTTTGTGTTACTAACACGTTTGCAGAGTCATAGTCACCTTCCAGGGCAATATTCCAGGTAGTACAGTTGGTAAGTAAGTTGCGGTTCAGTCATGAGAACCCATGATGGGTATGATGCTCAGGATTCCCATGAGCGAGCAGAAGATGCCATGGGAGAAAATGTCTGTAATAGAAATGATGACATAGAGTCTAATGGAAGGAGGTTCCAAGAGACACCGTCAGATGTTGCAGCCACTATGAGAAGCTTGATTAAGGCCCAAGAAGAGCAGCATCAGTTCAATGCTGCAATGCTGCAGAGTTTGACAAACTTGCAAAGAAAGATAGACTCTGGACGAGGTACCGCAAGACCAGAAGGCAGTAAGAGCAGTGCTAGGAGAAGGAGAAGGACGTCTAGTGGATCATTTGATTTTGAAGAATCCAACGGGGATTCAAGTTCTTCCTCTCATAGAAGAACAAGAAAGAGACACCATAGGGATCGCTCTCGTGATGAATTTAAGAAAGCTAAACCTCCTACATTCGATGGTGAGGTAAAGACTGGGCAAGAGGCTAAGGCTTGGCTTCTTGGGATAAAGAAGTACTTTCAAGTGCATGATTATTCAGGAAACATGAAGGCAAGAGTTGCCATATTCAATCTGAATGGAAGGGCATCCATTTGGTGGGAACACTTCAAGCAAGTAAAGAGGATCAACGAAAGGAGACTGAAGTGGAAACAGTTCAAGAAGTATTTCAAGCAAAAATACCTCTCTAATAGGTATTATGATGACAAGATTAAGGAGTTCCATGAGCTGAGATTGGGACAGCAAACCATGGAAGAGTATGCAAATAAGTTTTTGGAGCTGTTGAGGTATGTCTGGTACATCAGGGATGAAAAAGTGAAGGTCCAACGCTTTCTAAGTGTGTTACCTCAGTCTTACAAAGATAGAATTGAGTTTTATGAACCTAGAACTCTTGAAGAAGCAATAAGAAAGGCTAAGTATTGTTATGAGCAAAGCAAAGGTAAGCCAGATTTCCATAAGGCATGGAAGGAGAAGAAGAACGAGAAGTTTGACCAAAGAAAGAAAGGTTTTAAACCTTCTAATTTCAGGAATCAGTAGAAGCAACCATCTCAAGCTACGAGTAAGCCAGCTAGAGTGGCAGGAGAAAAGCCTAAGGATCCACAACAGAATAGAGGACCACTTCAATGTTGGAAATGTGGAGGACCCCACATGCGTAGGAATTGTCCACTCAAGAATGAGAGTGCAAGGCCAGCTTATAATGTTCAAGAAGCAGAAACAGTGGGTCAAGTAGCAAGGGCAGTCCCTAGGATTTATGCAGCACTAGAGGATCACCAAGCAGATCACCAGTCAGCTGTGGTTGAAGTAGCAGGTAAGATTGTTGAGCAATCTGTTTCTATTTTGATTGACCCTGGTTCTACGCACAGTTACATTACTCCTAGAGTAGTGGAGATTTGTGCTTTTAAGAAAGTAAAGCATAGGAAGTCTTGGTTAGTTTAGCTAGCCACTGGAACTAAGAGAAAGGTCAGTGAAGTGGTAGAGAAATGTCCATTGGTCATGAATGGATTGGTCACTCGTGTAGATCTGAATGTTCTACCGCTTGGTTCCTATGATGTTCTCATTGGAATGGATTGGTTAGAAGCTCACAGGGTGAAGCTTGATTGTTACAATAAGACTTTTGAATGCATGAATGAAGAAGGGAACCTTGTGGTTGTGCAAGGTATTCCAAAGGTGATTTCAGTAAGGCAGGTTTCAGCTATGCAGTTAAAGAAGTTATGTAGGAAGGGTTTCCAGTTGTATGCAGCTCAGATTTTGGAGGCATCGGGAGATGAAACTCCGAGGTTGGAGGACTATCAGGTGTTACAGGATTTCAGGGATGTGTTTCCTGATGAGATTCCAGGGCTTCCTCCAAAGAGGGACATTGACTTCACAATTGAACTTGTGCCAGGAGCAGCACCAGTGTCCAAGGCACCCTACAGAATGAGTACACCGGAGATGCTAGAATTGAAGATGCAACTGCAAGAGTTGTTGGAAAAGAAGTATATCCGACCGAGTGTGTCTCCTTGGGGAGCACCAGTTCTGTTTATCAAGAAGAAAGATGGTACACTCAGGTTATGCATTGATTACAGACAGTTGAACAAGGTTACTGTAAAGAATAAATATCCTTTGCCTAGGATTGATGACCTCTTTGATCAAATGAGAGGAGAAAGGGTATTTTCCAAGATTGACTTAAGGTATGGTTACCATCAGGTGAGAATCAAGGATGAAGACATTCATAAGACAGCCTTCAGGACAAGGTATGGGCATTATGAGTTTGTAGTGGTACCATTTGGTCTCACAAATGCACCAGCTACATTTATGTGCCTTATGAATAGTGTCTTTAGCAGGTATTTGGACAAGTTTGTTCTTGTTTTCCTTGATGACATTCTTGTTTATTCTAAGAATGAGGAAGAACATGAAGAGCATTTGAGATTGACATTGAAATTTCTCAGGGAGCATCAATTGTATGCAAAACTAAGCAAGTGTGACTTCTATAGAGATAGAATTCAGTATTTGGGTCACATTATCTCAGAGGAAGGTATATCTGTGGACCTTGAAAAGATAGAAGCCATTATGAATTGGCCTACTCCAAGAAATGTGACAGATGTAAGATCTTTTATGGGACTTGCAGGATACTACAGGAGATTCATTGACAGATTCTCCAAAGTTGCACATGCTATCACTTCTTTGCAAAAGAAGGGGATGAAGTTCGAATGGACATCGAGATGTGAAGAAAGCTTCCAGTAGTTGAAGAATCTTCTCACTCGTGCACCAGTATTGAAGGTTGCAGATCCAGAGAAAGATTTTGTGGTATGTACCGATGCATGCGGACAAGGGCTTGGAGGAGTCCTTATGTAAGACAACCACGTGATATGTTATGAGTCAAGAAAGCTGAAGGAACATGAGAAGAACTATGCCACTCATGATCTAGAGCTTGCAGCCATAGTACATGCTCTCAAGATGTGGAGGCATTACTTGATGGGTAGAAGATTTGAGCTCAGAACAGACCATTGTGGTTTGAAGTACCTATTTGATTAGCCTACTCTGAATGCTAGGCAAGCAAGATGGCTGGATTTTTTATGTGAGTTTGATTTTGAAATCAAGCACATAAAGGAAAAAGAGAATAAGGTAGCTGATGCACTCAGCCAGAAAGTGCAAGAAATGCATGTGGCATCTCTTAGTATTTGCCAATTAGATTTGAGGCAGTAAATTGCCAATCATGTTGCCGGAGATGAATTGTGTGAGCAAGTAAAAGACAAATTGCAGCAGCAAAGTCTCAAGAAGAGGTATGAGGGATATAAATTGGAAGAAGATGGACTTCTCACTAATAAAGGTATAATTTATATTCCAGATGTAGCATATTTGAGGAGAGTTGTTATGGATGAAATCCATCAAGCTCCATATTCTGGTCACCCAGGGTATCAAAAGACAATTGCTACAGCTAGGAAGCAGTACTTTTGGCCAGGTATGAAAAAGGATATGGCTGAGTACATTTCCAGGTGTATGAAATGTCAGCAAGTAAAGGTTGAGCATCAACATCCAGCAGGTTTATTGAAAACTTTGCCAGTTCCGGAATGGAAATGGGAAGTTATTTCCATGGATTTTATTACGGGATTGCCAATGACTTGGAGAAAAGATGATTCCATCATGGTTGTGGTGGACAAGTTGACAAAGGTAGCACATTTTATACCAGTTAAGTCTACGTATGAGACTGGCGACATTGCAAAGATCTTCATGAAGGAGATTTTCAAATTGCATGGATTGCCGAAGGCAATAGTCTCTGACAGAGATGTCAAGTTCACTTCCAACTTTTGGAAGGGGTTGTTTGCAGATTTGGGTACAAAGCTTAACTTCAGCACTGCATATCATCCTCAGACAGATGGTCAGACAGAGAGAGTTAATCAGGTGCTTGAAGACATGCTTCGCATGTATGTGATGGACAAACCAACCAAGTGGGAAGATTACTTACACTTGGTAGAGTTTGCTTACAACAATGGACAGCAAGCATCCTTGGGGATGAGTCCGTATGAAGCTTTGTATGGAAGAAGGTGTAGGACACCAGTGACTTGGGATAATCCAGTGAACAGGATTGTGATTGGGCTGGAATTTCTCAAGGAAATGGAGCAAGAGGTCGTAAAGATCAGGCAGAAGCTGAAAATAGCACAGGACAGACAGAAAAGCTATGCAGATAAGCATAGGGTGAACAGGGATTTCAGTGTTGGGGATCATGTTTACCTCAGAGTGAGGGAAAGGAAGAGTTCCTTGAAGCTTGGAAGT
>LPNX010573931.1:58375-77208 GCA_001517045.1 Pseudotsuga menziesii
GTTGGCTTTCCTTAGCGAGTACCATTTTGAGCTAAAGCATATTAAGGGCAAAGAGAACAAGGTTGTTGATGCTTTGAGCTGACAAACTCATATGATATATGAGGTGACTTTAAGTCAAACTGATGGATATTTTCACGAGAGGATTAGAATAGCCAACAGAGTTGACCCTTTCTATGTAGAAATCCTCAAGAAAGTCCAAGAAGATAGGTTGTTTCAACAACAAAAAGAGTACAAGGTAGACGAATCAAGACTGCTATGGTCCAAGGAGAGATTGTACGTTCTAGAAGGAGGGGACATTTGGTCCAGCATCCTCACGGAATTTCATCGGGAACCCTACTCGGGGCATCTGGGATATCAAAATATGATATCCATCATCAAGAGACACTTTTTCTGGCCTAAGTTAAAGGCCAACATTGTGATGTTTATCGTGAAATGTCAGGAATGTCAGTTGGTCAAAGCTGAGAATCAGCATCCTTCAGGATTGCTGCAGCTGTTACCCATTCCAGAATGGAAGTGGGAGGTCATTAGTATGGATTTTATCACCATCCTACCTAAAAGTAAGAAGAACAATGATTATATCTTTGTAGTAGTTGACAATTTGTCAAAAGCAACACACTTCATTCCAGTGAAGTCTATTAATCTGTCACAGTAATCTAGGGACTAAACACAAGTCTCATCAAACATTAATAACAATAAGGCATGAAAATGGTGTAATTGTGCTACAAAATGAGTAGTCGCTATGTGTATTCACACAAAGAATAAGTAATACAATCCAAGATCATGCTGCAAGCATGAATGACAAAGAAATTTGAATTCCCAAGGAAGTCATTTGAATTGAATGAATGAGTCTAGCTAAACTGACTGTAAGCCATAGTCAACACTCAAGTTAACCACTAATCAAAACCCTAATTGACTCAACTAAGCCCTAACTGAAGTCGGAGTGCAATAAATGACTGATTCTAACTAAAATTAGGTTAGACTCATGTCACAACAAGCCAACCATCAAGTGGTAGTGCATCAATGACTCCAATGAACCCCGATGAGGTTAACTGAAGTGTAACTGAACATCAAAAGTGGTTGGAGGTGCCTCTATTGACTCTGGTTCATTAAATAATCAATTTAATGAAGGAGGGCACCTTCACTGCTCTGTTTAACTGATTGTAACTATCAGTTAGCAATATGGGGCATTAATGACACTCAGATCACCCCCAGAGTGCTCTAGTTAGCCTCCTCGAATGTAGGATAAGGCTAAGTTAGCCTCCTTGACTGAAGGTAGGTGTGGGTGTGATCTATCTGATGTCATCTAGTGCTCCTCTAATGTCAATTAAGTCAATAATACTTAGGATAGTGGTTTAACTAGGCCAAATTGACCAAAATGAGTGTGTAAGGTGGTAAATGTCTCCAACACCCCCCCTTAAGCTATACTTAGGAGGAGTAGAAAACATAAAATGTATAAGAATGCTAGGGCCCTGACAACTAAGGCCATAGGTCACCCTGTACAATGCTGAAACCGAAACAATGCTCAAAAAACAAATTAAGTGAGGAAAAGAGGGAAAACCCACTGGGAAACCCCCCCCCCCTCAAGCTGAACACTGAAAGTAATATGATCACCTTGATGGAATCACCCCCAACAATTAACGGAGGTAAGTGAACTTTTTTTCTGAAAATCTCTTGGTGAAGATGTCTGCAATCTGCTCATCAGTCGGGCAGTATTGCAGAATGATGGTCCTGTCATGCACTAGCTCCCTGATATAGTGCATGTGGATCTCTACATGCTTGTTACTCTGCCTGGTAACTGTATCTGTGCATATATTAATAGCACTTTGATTGTCACAAAATAGGATAGTGGACAAAGTACTACCAAGATCAAAGTCTGAAAGAATTCCTTGCAACCAAACTACTTGGATGCAAGCATTCACCACTCCTCGATACTCGGCCTCTACTGAATATAATGCTATGGAAACCTACTTTTTGCTAGACCAGAAAATGGGGCCACCACCAAACATGAATACATATCCATAAGTAGACTTCTGATCAATTGAATCACCCACCCAATCGGAATCTATGTATTCAACCAGTGCTAGCTTGGAGTCTGCAGCATAGTGAATGTCGTAGGTCCTGGTTCCTTGAATATACTAGAGAATAGTCTTGGCTGCCTTCCAATGAATATCATGAGGTTGATGCATGTATCTTGATACAGCATTCATGGCATAATAGATATCAGGACGAGAATGTGTCAAGTACAACAAGCTACCAATCAGTTGTCGATAGATAGTGCAGTCCATGGGAGGTGTGCTTTTTCCTTCTTCAAGGCTGATCCCTGAAAGGAAAGGGAATGGTGCAGGCCTACATTCAGCCATGTTAAACTTTAATAACAGGTTTGATATGTATTTGGACTAAGTGACCATTATCCCATCATAATTTTGCTCAATTTCGAGCCCCAAAAATTGTTTTGGGAGCCCCAAATCGCTCATTTCAAAGGCATTGTGGAGAGCAGTTTTGATGGCTGAAATGGAAGCAAATGTGCTACCTGTGATCAGTAAGTCATCGACATATAAAACAATAATAATCAAATGACCATCATACTATTGTATATACACATTTTTATCTGATCTACACCTTTGGAAGTTTTGCAAGAGAAGGAAGGCATCCATCTTGGAATACCACTCTCTTGGGGCCTATTTTAACTCGTATAGTGACTTCTTTAGCTTGCAAACCAAAGATTGATCAGTGATGTATCCCTTAGGATGCTTCATGTATATCTCCTCATGAATATATCCATGCAGAAAGGCTGACTTAACATCCATATGATGCACTTCCCAATGCTTAGATGCTGAAATTGCCAAAACTAGGCGGATGGAGTTCATTTTTGCAACCGGTGCAAAGGTTTCATGGTAGTCCACACCTTGGACCTGAGAGAAACCTTTTTCAACCAGAATTGCCTTATATTTCTAGGTGTTTCCATCAGCAGCAACCTTGGTCTGAAACACCCACTTGCATTGAACCAATTTCCTTCCCAGAGGAAGAGAAACTAGCTCCCAAGTAGTGTTTTTCTGAAGAGAATTCATCTCTTCATCCATGGCAACTTGCCATCTCGGATCCTTCCGAGCATGGTAGTATGATTTTGGGTCTAAAATAATCATCAAATAACAATTTTTGGACAGCAAATTATCAGGACAAGAGAGCGCAATACCTGCTCTTTGGAAATCAGACCAAGTTCTCCTTGGATCATCCAGATTTCCAATGTTATCTCCTACGGAGGAGAGTGTCTGTCGGGCCCATGTGAGAAGATGATTTTGTACTTCAGGTTCTTATTCAGCATCTTATTTTTGCTGCACATTGATATCAGAAATCAGAGGATCCAAATCAGGGTCATCACCCCCAATTTCATCATCCAAATATTTAGTAGAATAGGAAGGAAATTCAGTAGTTTTCTCTTTCACTAGTTCCACCTCCTGAAGAGGGTCATCGAACTTGACACTTCTCTTGATGATGATATATTTGTTTTGATATCTAGTAGCTTGAAACCTTTTGATTCATTAGAATACCCAATAAATATACATTCTATGCTTTGTGGTTGCAAAGCCCTCCTTTGATCAAGTGGAATTCGGGCCCATGCAGTGGACCCAAACACCCGCAGGTTCGAAACATCCGGCTTGTGTCCGAAGTATGCTTCAAAAGGGGTCTTCCCTTTCATGAATGAGTGTGGAACTCTATTATGAAGGTATACTGCAGCCTGCATGGATTCAGTCCACAAATTTGCAGCCAAATTCTTTGATTCCAACATACAGGTGGTCATCTCCTTAAGAGACCGATTCTTCCTTTCCGCTACACCGTTCTGCTAGGGAGTGTAGGGAATTGAATGTTGGACCTGAATAACACTTTGGGAGAATATGTGCAGTAACTCATTACTGACATAGTCCCTACCATTATCAGATCTCAATATCTTGATCTTAATCCCAGAGGCATTCTCGATCAAGGCCTTCAGTTCAGAGAATTTTTCACATACTTTAGACTTCTTTTTTAGAAAGAAGACCCATGTGTACCTTGAAAAATCATCAATAAAAGTCAGAAGATACCTTGATCCATTCATGGATGTGACAGGTATCGGACCACTGATATCAGAATGTATCATCCCCAATATGCATGTAGCTCGGTTTTCCTTCCCTGATCGTACTTGTGCTGAGGGTGTTTTCTAACCACACAGCCCTTGCAAATTCCAGTGGTTGCCTCGATGATTGGGAGGCCTTCAACCATGGATTTTTTCTATAATTGATGCAAATATTTGAAATTTAGATGGCCAAACCTTTCATGCCACAACCTACTAACTTCATTTCCATGAGTTAGCAGTGCGGTCGGCTTTGCATCCGCCACAAAGTGGGACTCATAGGCTTTTGCATGATGGTTTGCAAGGCCTTTAGCAATGAGTTTTCCGGATGCAAGTTTCGTTATCTCAACATCATTTGGGCTGAAATATACTCTCTTAGGAACTCCTATATGTGTCATCTGATAGACACTAAGGAGATTTGATGCCAGAGACGGTACATACAAAACATTTGAAAAATAGCCATTCTCAAGATCAACCGTACCTTGTCCTTCTGAAATGATGGTGGAGTCATCTCCCATGTGGATGGGGATGGATTTTCCGGTCTCCAAGGATGAAAAGGAGTCTCTTTCAGCCATCATGTGGTTTGAAGCTCTAGAATCAATCAAGAGTGCTTTGGACTTCGAAGTGCTTGCCATGAGGGCATGACCTTTTTCATGTTGTGGTTCCCAATCTTGCTGATCTCTCCTCCGAAATCTTTCCAGAAGATTGATGTGATTTCTATCAATGAGAGAGGTAGCTTCATCAAGTTTCTTCTTCATGCAGGCATGTTCAGGGCGGAAGCCCTTCCTGCACTATGAACACTTGACTTTTTCCTTTCCATGATGCCCTTTTCCTTTGTTCTTCTTTGAGCCGGAAGACTCATCATGCTACTGGTTTTCAACTTTAGGCTTAGGAGCTTCAAATTTAGTTTTTGGGTTCTTCTGCTGCTTTCCTTTACCCTTCAGATCTTTGGGCCCCAAGACATGGAGGGCTTGATCACAGGAGGATCTGATGATCCCCATCCGGACAAGCTCATCATGTTCACTTGTTAGGGACTCAATGAAGGCATTGAGTGTAGGCATCTTCCATCCAGGGGTTGTGAGCTTCCCTGCATGAAATGTAGAGACAAAAACTGAATAATCAGCTCCAATTTTGGAGAGTATGGTGAGGATGAGCTGATCATCCTCCTTCTCCACTTTGCATTGCTTTAACAGTAAGACAATGTGCTTGAACTTTGTGAAAAAGTCATTCAAGGTCTCGAAATTGGAAGGCTGGAGAGACATCAATTCATTTTCGAGCTGGTAAACTCTCAAATCATCCTGCTTTCCGTACAGGGTTTCCAATTTGTCCCAAATTTCCTTGGAGTCTTCAATCCCGAAAGATGGAAAAGAAGATCCCAGGAAATAGAGAGGCACAAGAATCCGAATGCTTCATCCTTCTTATTCAAGAATCTATATTTGTCTATTGTAGAACGAGGCTCTTATTCAGTGTCTACGGTGACCCTATAGAGTCCTCTAGAATGTAGCTGGATCTCCATGTCTCCTTTCCATGAGTGGAAATTGAACAGAGTCAAAAGATCTACGGAAGAAGCCATCTGAATCTGCTGGAGTGAATGCTTTCACCTGTTAAAAACCTGAAAATCACAACAAAAGGGGCAATGTAAGGTTGGACAGCCTATGCATTTTAGGCTTTCATCACACTCAACATAGTCAATCAAGCAAGCTTTATCAACAAGTTCTTTACTTGGGGTATTAAGTGGTAAGCCTTGGCTTCTGGTGCAGTGTTGTATTTTTGAGCTATTGCTCAATTTTCATGCAAGATCTGTCAAAAACCTTGTTTTTGAGAGATTTGAGCTTCATCCTGCTGTGAACTCTGATACCATATTAATCTGTCACAGTAATCTAGGGACTAAACACAAGTCTCATAAAAAATTAATAACAATAAGGCATGAAAATGGTGTAATTGTGCGACAAAATGAGTAGTGGCTATGTATATTCACACAAAGAATGAGTTATACAATACAAGATCATGCTGCAAGCATGAATGACAAAGCAATTTGAATTCCCAAGGAGGTCATTCAAATTGAATGAGTGAGTCTAGCTTAATTGAATGTAAGCCACAGTCAACACTCAAGTTAACCACTGATCAAAACCCTAATTGACTCAATTGAGCCCTAACTAAAGTCAGAGTGCAATAAATGATTCAGTCTAACTGAAAGTAGGTCAGACACATGTCACAACAAGCCAACCATCAAGTGGTAGCACATTAATGACCCCAATGAACCTCGATGAGGTTAACTGAAGTGTAATTAATCATCAGAAGTGGTTGGAGGTGCCTTTGTTGACTCCAGTTCATTAAATAATCAATAAATAATCAATTTAATGAAGGAGGGTGCATTCACTGCTCTATTTAACTGATTGTAACCATCAGTTAGCAATATGGGGCATTAATGACACTCAAATCACCCTCGAAGTGCTCTATTTAGCCTCCCCGAATGTAGGAGAAGGCTAAGTTAGCCTTCTTGACTGAAGGTAAGCGTGGGTGTGATCTAGCTGATGTCATCTAGTGCTCCTCTGATGTCAATTAAGTCAATAATACTTAGGATAGTGGTTTAACTAGGCCAAATTGACCAAAATGAGTGTGTAAGGTGGTAAATGTCTCCAACAAAGTCGAACTACAAGGCAGTACACATTGACGATATCTTCTTGAAGGAGATATTTAGATTTCACGGGATACCCAAGGAAATCATATCGAATCGAGATACAAAGTTTACCGAAATTTTTTGGAGATCTTTATTCTCCAGATTGGAGACAAAGTTGAACCTTAGTACTGCTTATCACCCGTAGACAGACGGGAAGACAGAAAGGGTAAACCATATTGTTGAGGACATGCTTAGGATCTATGTCATGAACAACCTCACTAAGTGGGAAGACTACCTGCATCTTGTAGAGTTTGCGTATAACAATGGTTATCAGACTTCCGCCAAGATGAGTCCCTTTGAGGTACTCTATGGACGGAAGTGTAGAACATCGGTTACTTGGGATAGCCCAAAGGATCGGATGATGTCAGGGCCTGATTTATTAATGGACTTCGAACAGTTGGTTACCAAGGTCCAGGTGAACCTCAAAGAAGCACAAGACCGCCAGAAACGTACGTGGATCAGAAAAGAAAAGATAAAGACTATCAAATAGGTGACCATGTCTACTTGAAAGTAAAAGCAAAATGGAGCTCATTGAGCTTGGGGAGGTGCGGTAAGTTAGCACCTAGATTTTGTAGACCTTTTGAAATACTGGCCAAGAGAGGGCCAGTGGCATATGAATTAGCATTAGTTGCGCACATAAGAGTCCATAATGTTTTCCATGCATCATTATTAAAGAAATATGTTTATGATACTAAACATGTAGTTGATTGGTCCTTATTACAGGTGGAACTTGAAGGGGAGTTTGCCCCTGAACCTATTCATATATTGGATAAGAGAGAGGTGCAGCTCAGGAAGCGCACCGTATTCCAGTTGAAAGTGCAATGGAATCAATTCGAAGCCGATGAGGCTACTTGGGAGAATGAAGCCACCATGAGAAAGGGTTACCCCTCCTTGTTTCATGATGTCATTTTGAGTCCCTAGAACACCAGGGATGGTGTTGTTCTAAGCGGGGAGGGATTTCATATATTGAATTTTGGACCTAACACTTATAGACATGATCCTATTGATTATGATGTTATCTTTATATTTTTATATATCGGGTTGAAGACCCCAATGCATATGAACATGATGATTTTTTTTTATATTGGGCGTAATCCAATTGTTGATGATATATATGTGTGTTTGTATTGGGCGTGGACCCTGAAGCACATGATTGATGAGATGTTTTGTGCTGAGTGAGGAGCTTTGGAGCACATGATTGATGAGATGTTTTGTGTTGAGCGAGGAGCTTTGGAGCACATGAGTAATTAATGTTATGTTGAGCGAGAAGCTCTGGAACACATGAGTATTTATATTTGTGTTGAGCGTGAAGCTCTAGAACACGTGAAAAGATAAGTTGGAAGTGTTGGGAATAATCCTTGGAGCCTTCCATGTTGATGTTGAGCATAAGCTCTAGAACATTGGATACTTGGCCATTGTATCCCTAGGTATATTGTACAAGTACATCCTAGCATTAGTGTTGAGCGAAGAGCTCTGGAATTGCACTATGTTTGTAACTCCTTGTTTTTAGCGTTGACTCTGGGCTCTGGTAAGCGCTAGGAGTTACTGAAAATAATTAATGATTCCCGAGTGAAAACGACTCGAGGAAAATATTGATCTCATCAGACTTATTTATAAGTGATTAAATGAAAATTTGAATTTATGTATTCTCATCAAGTATTGAAGAGATACCATGTTATACGAGGGAAACCAACATGCAAGGATGTTTAGAGTTGCCTAGCCTAGTATACCTAACCATCTACCTAATGACCTTAATGAAGAAAATGTCATAAATCTAGGGATCATAGTATATGATACCCAAATACACATGTTAACAAATGTTGTATTATTATATATTTTATACATGTTATGTATAAAGAATAAACATAGTAATAATATTAATAATGAAAGAAAGAAGGATAAGCTCCATTTATTATTATTATTACTAAGAGAAAATTAAATAGTATAATACCTACAAAGGTCTAAAGAGGAACTAGTTAAAAGTTCCTAAGTTAAAGTATTAAAAATACCCAAATTAAATAGAAAGGGTTAAATAAAGAAATCAAGGATTCTTGATTTCACTGCCCCTTTGACTGAAAAGTTTGTCTATAAAGTCCCAAGCCAAAGAGAGGCTTGGGGACTTGATCTATCTCTTTGGAGTCATTATTCTGCATGTTAATTCTCAAGAGAGAGAGTTCTTAGAGAACATTTTCCCTAAGAGGAAGAAGGAGAACTGATCCAAGCCTGGTATACCAGTTAGGGAAGCCTCACCTTAGGAGCTCTAAGCTACTTCCATGTTGGAACCAGCTTGGGGGGATCCAGATTGAAACCAGGAACGGTTCTGGGTCATGGTTGGGTGGAACGTGGTAGTTCCCAAGTGATTCAATCATCTAATACAGAGGTCAGGTATGCCTATGAATTGTTAATGTTGTTTATTTGAGTGTGCAGGTTTCAGCCATTAAAGGAACTTCAATTTACAGGTATAAGGTTCTCGAATGCCTATTTCATTTTCTAGAATAAGGGCTGGCTGGACTAGGAAAATGTTTACAATATATTTTCTAACCCTATGTGTTTTGGTTTCTGTCTAATTCCTTTCGGGTTTACATTTTTAACTATAACCCTAGGCTGTAATTTAATTCCTGTTTCAAGACTATCAAGGGTTTGGTATTTTTTTTAGGTTTTACTTATGTATTGTCTTTTACTATTTTAATATTGTTTTCTTACGAACTAAGAATTATATCAGATTAAAATACCTAGTTGTTTATTTCCCTATTTACTCTACTGACAGATTTCATATTGTTAGCTGAGCCATGTTTAAATAAAATACTAGTTCAGATCTAAGCTTAAATTAAAACCTAGATTTAATTACCATTAACAAATTATAATAACAAGAAACTGACCAGTATATTATTTATATATATAATTAGTATCAGGTATAAAGTAGAAATATAATTCTAATCTATCGACATTGTATTTTCCATCCAAGAATAAATTATAAACATCAAATACTAGAACTAAGATAAGAACCAGCGAAGACCTTTTTCAGGTCTGTATAAATAAACATTATCATAAACCAATTAACATACCAAGTAATCAAGACCCTACAAATGGTCCACGATTTATACTATCTATACTAGTTACTTCTACGAAGTATAAACAATAATAACTTTATTAACATTACGAAGTCGTGGCTTAAATAACCATTCCAACCCTATAATATTAAAATCCACATAAACAGAAATCACATGTCATAATATTACCTACAACAACCATGTAATAATAACCACAGTATCGTTACAATGTTAATTTACAAACTATATATTTAAGCAAGAAATCCCAAGATCGAATCTTGTGGACATTTCAAATGACAATTCACATACCATAAAACACAATGCCCATTATATTAAAAACCCCAAGAGAATTTAACACACAATAATCAATTTATAAAACCTCATTATAATAAACAACAACCCAGGATCGAATCATGTATAGTCTTTCTACATTTTATAAAGCCACACTATACAAAGTTTTGTATGCGGGCTATAAACATTAAACTAATTCTTTCCATAGAGTTCATAAGACCCTTACACTTCACATACGTTGTAATCCATGGCCTCGGCTCCATAAATAATCAACAACAAACAAAAAAAACTATTTCAATGCTTAACCCTTCCAACGAAACAACCTACATCAAAGTTTGCCCATGCAAGGTTTACACCCACTGTCTTCTTTGCATTTGTTTTTAAATACACATTAAATAATAAAACAATAAGGATGCACCCATCTATGCTATCGCAACTACGATGGTGAGTGCCAACGCCATTCATGGCATGGCCTCAAAAGCCATCAGTGCTAACTGTTTAGTAATCCACTTAACTAATATAACCAACGAAGATGAATGCCATATAAAACACAGGTATAATAACCATGGAATGAAACACACCATTATAATAACATCAACACAGCATAAATTTATACACATTGTAATTATAAAACCATAACCGAGTTTATTGAGTCGTTTCGTTTTTTCCATTACACCATTGCAAGCAATGGTGCTGCCCCTTTTTACATAACATAAATCAAAATACAAATTATAACATACACATGGAGCCTGTCAAAGGCACCAAGTTTCTTTGCGCTGCTAATTTCACCATTTAAAATACATTCCAAAACATTACAAGCTCAGGCCTGAAGGCCATCGAAACCCCACAACAAACCCCAAGGATGTCGCTGCCCAAAAACGCAGTGTTCTTCCAGACATAGTCAACCCCAAACTCAAATGCATCTATTGGAACCAGACTCAAGGAAACCCCAATAAACGACAAGTTAAACCTCAGTCTCAACCATTAAGCCCAGAGGTGACAAATGAAGACTTGTTTAATAGGCTTATCGTAAAAGTTATGGCATTGCCCAAAAAATTGCAATCGAGCTACAAACCATGCCTCTCCTCGCCATCCATGAAACCTACAACCACAAAATGATAACGATAATGCGAAGTATGAATCGTGAGTAAGCTACAAACAAACAACGAATGTTGTGAAACCCACACATTTCTCATACCTGTCATCCTCATGGAAGTTGTGTTCTCCATACTGCGCAGGAGAAAAGGGTAAGCAGTTACATTGCAAATGACCAAACCCCATCATGGAGCCAAGCCCTAAGTTGGGGTGCCACACATCCCAACGTGGATTAAAGGCGCCAAGCTGTCATCCATTAACAATCACCAAAACCACTTCTCTATAGTTCTTATGCATTACAATATTGAATGCCTCCATTTCATGCAAAGTTATAAACCCCATGTGCAATGGTTTAAACTCGTCACCCCTAAGTCAACACAAGTCTTAAGTTATCACATACTTTTCATATGATAGGTTTAACACCTTAGGACTATGCTCATCGAACTCTTTAGGCTCTAAGCCTAAGACCATGGCATATGCAATATGCCATGGTATGTTGTTAAGCATAAAGCCAAGTTTTGTTTTTTAACAAAATATTTATGAACTTGTAAAAGCATAAAATGAAAGCATATATTATTGCTTTTCAAAAATTAAACATATATTACAAAAATGCTAGGGTATCAATAGTTGATATCAATTACACCAAGAATAATAAGTGCCATTAAAATACCAAGTTTGTGTCATACAATAATAGGTGTGGTATTGACCTTGTCACTAACACAAGTCTGTAAAGAACAATAATAACAACCAGTAGATGTCACTAGCGGCAAGTACGAGTACTAGAGATCAAAAGTTCAACACTCTGTAACAAGTTTTCCATAGCTAAGTACCCTGCTTGTAAACATGATAAGAGTGCATTAGTTCAACAAAACTAAGTAAGCCCGCTAGACAAGTAGAAACTTTTATCTCTTAGGAAGTTACATGGGAGAACTAGTCCTGCCACTCCACCCACTTTGGTTCCAAAAACAAAGTTAAGTTAGAACCATGTATACAACGATAAGCACATGTAAAATAACAATGAAGTACATAATCAACGTATCTAACATACACAACAATGTGTAACCATAAGAATAGCATAGTAATCAACATTATGACATTATAAGTAAACATAGTAATAATCATAACTAAAAGTAAGGAAGTAGGACGTAAGAACAACTTACGACAAATCAGCAGTACAATAGAGTACGACACATTCCACAAGTTCAATAATGTCAAGAATAGGTAGTTTTAACTAGCCTAATAAAATAAAATAAAAATTCAATTTTTGGGGACATTACAAAATTATAAGACAATTTATTGAATTAAGATTAGATAGGCCACAAATAACACATATTATTTGATCAAAATTACTAAAGGGACAATTTACATAGGCATTAACCCACACACAAGAACTTGGATACTACATGACTTGGAAACAACCAATATTTTGACCTTGATTAAGAGTTCAATGTTGAGTTTAAATAAATGCACCATTCTAATTAATCCTATGGTTATGCCCCTAGATCCAATAAACAAATAATCTAAGCATAGTTGTGAGTATCACATGTCTAATTATCTCATGCACCCAAGAAAATGTGTATCCATATTGATGTCCTCATTTGGACCACCTCAATAGCCTTTGATTATGTGCATTGGTGCAATATTATGGTGTGTAGTGTTGTTAGGGTTCAAGGGCCACACCCTTGGAAACCTCCCATCATTGCTAACAAGTATGGCTAAGGGACACTAGCGTTCCCTTGCTGGGGGCAAGGGGGTAACACCACGATGCCCATGAAACCTATACAACATTTGTCACAATGAATTCATGTTTCACATATCAAGTTCTAGCCTATACATCTTTTAATTAGAAATCTACACACTACAACAATTTTCATACATTGAACATTTGTACGGTGGCTATTTCTAGGATCATTACACAAACACACCAACTATGGTATGTGATGCACCAAGTGATGACCAATATTTAACAATTACATAACTAAACTGCCTCCAACACTTGAAGGTGCAGTGCATTAGTGGAGCATATTCCAATGCATAGTGCATATTATACAAATCTTAATAGCTAGAATAGAGCAATCATGTATTATCTTAGGTTATCTTACACTCTCACTTCACATATCAATGTATCATTTATAGAGTAATACAAACAGTGTTACAATTTTATTCGCTTTGTACACTTTGCAATCATTTTGTGCTTCATTTGTAGTTCATGCTTCCATGCTTATAATTTAAACAATCTAATTTGTTTAACTTGTCTTCTAATTTGCATTCTAGAATTAGATTATAGATGTCCGGTATAGGGGACTAGCACTATGATAATTTTGGGTGCTATCTTAGTTGTTGAGGGTACGGTGCAAAAAATAACTAAGGAGCAACTATAATATGCTCGCAGAAGCCATGGGTGGTTGAAAAAGATATTGGTTTGGAAAATGCCAAACCAAATTAGGGACAATGAGAGATATTGGAATGGTAGATTGGTGACGTTGGGGGAATGGATCTCTCTCCTACCTAAACCTTATGCACATTAGATCACATCAATGTAAAATAAATGTTTTGATTTTGTTCCAAGAGTTGGAGGTGAAAGTAAGTTTATGTACTTTTACTTCACCCATGGTACTTTTAAGCAAGCTGAGGCTGAGACAAGGATGGGATTGTATGCCTTGAGGGGAGAAATCGTTCTATTAACAATGTCAAGTGAAAGATCACTAATTTAGACATATTTGTCATTGAGGATCAAAGTTTGGATATTGGTAAGTGCAAAGGACTCTAAGGCAACATCTCAACATTGTAAAAAACTCTATAAAACATAATAATTCATTTACACAATTATTACCTTAAATAATAGTAAGGTAATAATGATGCAAAAAAATGGAGGAAAGGAATAGAATCGTCATTGGATGCATAGTATTTTTATAGCATCTTCACCATTTATCAAAAGCTTCATAGACTCACCAAGATACCATTCAAGATTCATCAAGGAAGGGGTGCTTGTCTATAGATGGTTGGACCATTTTAACTCTTTTCCTTGAATAATTTGTTGCAAACTTCCTAAAATGCTATTGGTTGAGGAATTTGCTTCTCCCACCAATGAAGTGTTTTGGCACATACCTCATGCTTGCCAATTATGTGATATGAAGGGTTATATATCTTATGCTGGGTAGGACTTAGAAATTTTCCCACTATGAACATATAAAATGTGCCATCCATCATTCCATGATAGAGAGAGAATTTACAAGGAATACTAGTCATAGTAAGAGTATGATGGGCCATGACTATCTCTACAACTATGCTAGGACTAGCTATAGTGGCCTACCCAAAATTTGTGTGATTATCTAAACCACGTTTGCTTTTATAATCAATAAGCAGTGAATGGGTTTTCAAAGTGAATGAATGAGTAAGGGAAAGAGAGAAGCTTGGTTTGAAGGTGGTCTCTACTTCCTTAAAATCCATTATTTTCATAGAATAAGTAACCAAGTTATTAAAAACCATTATTGACTACTCAATTCTATATAGGTTTTCGATGTTATTGGAGTAAACAAAAGCCAAATTGTGAGTTGAGTGGCAATCTCCAAACTATATATCATCTTGAAGAGCTTCTCCAATCTCTAGATGAGATGTCTAAGAAATAAAAAGGTGCTACCTAAATTTATAATTATTTTCTTCTTCCCAACTCTAAAAGTGCTTTAAATGTGATTATTATTGTGAAATAAATGTGATTATGGATAGAGTTAGCCACAATTCTTCCACCATGATGAAATATGCATATCCATTGCAATGTGTAAGGAGATATTATTTCAACAATAGAACTAGTATTACATGTATTATTTAACTTAGACACCTAACAAAAATTACCCTCTAATATACATAATATGTCTAAATAATTATTTATCTAGCTAACTAATTTATCATCAACTAGATCATGTCATGAAATAGAATAATGCCAAGCATATGCACTCAAGGTGTATGAACTAATCCATTATGCAAATGCAATAAATAGAAGATAAGATATATTACCTAAAAGCATCAAACAAGGACATAGATGTAGTTGGTTAGTGTAACAGGGTGTGAAATTATCCTAAAACAAGATTTGGGAAACAATGATTGGAAGAAAGAGGCATGATGACCATGTCTTAACTAAGATGTTAAGGAACCTAGGAATGAAGTAGGATATAGACTTATAGATAAAGTACAATGTAGTACCAAATAGGGCTAGTCGAGTTAGGAAGAGTAGACTTGATAGGTTGGAGTTGCCACCCCATCCATCAATAGCATGTTCCTAGTCAAGAAAAATAATATTTTACCCACCATTACTAGGTCCAAGTTTTGAAGGCTTTTGATTGTCTAATATGGTGAGAAGGAGCATGGGAGACTATTGCCAATTTATTGAGTAGGTTTTGAGGGCCAAATTTGTCATCATTCTTAGCACTTCTTCATCACATGTATATCTTGATGGTGAAGCCTTCCATAATCATGGTGTTGGAGCTTTATAGAGTAAACATAATGGATAAGAGAGGAAGCAAGCAACTCCTTAAGCCTTAAACATGTGGCAACTCCTAAAAGTCATCCAAATGGCTCAAGTGGGCAACATATGGTTCAATATTCTACACAAGAACAATAAAATACATGTATAAATTCACATAAATGAGTGATTAGTCATACCATGTGAATTATCTTCTAGTAAGTTGAGTATGATTAAACATAACATCACTCATTTTATTTTATATGAGAAAGAACACTTCCACTCTAATCAATTTTCAAACTTCTTAGAACTTGATAGCTTAAAGGAGTTTACCACCCAATTAGTCTACTTCCATGGAATGGAGCTAGGAATACAATACCAACATGAGATAGAGACCCAACCTTAGACAAATTTAACAAAGAGAATACACTAGAACAAGGTGTTTAGAGTTTAACTCTTTCGTACATGGGGCATTTAATTTGAGGGATACCAACGTGAGTAATCCTATTACCAATGACCATACCGCCTAATATAGGGACTATAAATATAATGCTTGATTTAGTTCTATGAATGGATTGTATAGGATACATAATGAAAAAGCCAAGTTTGCATTGTTTCAATTTTAGTCACCATAATTTTGTTTAGACAACTAACTATGATGTGTCTCTAACAATCCCCCTTGTAACCATCCACAAATTTATATTTGGTGAAGGACTCTGCCTTATTTATCTTGTAATATTTCCACTAGGCCTTGGGGGCTTGCAAACTTAGTCTTATGTAGAGATATTCAAGGGTAAAATCCTTCCAATATCCACTTTCAAAATGAGTAGTCAATTTTATGCGACAGTACAAATGAGGTCGAGGAAAACAAGGATGGAGAAATACGGGATGGATGATGACATGTGTAGTTTGGCAATTTTCAAAGGAAGAAATTGTGGATTTGTAAAACATGCATGGTATCTCTTTCATTGATTTGGATGATCAAATCTTGAACCAAATCCTTTCCATTCATTTCACTGACAATATATCTTATCTTAGGGGTTCTATCTACTATGTTGGGGCTATATGACTAAGAGATTTGTCCATTATGAATATATGCAATGTGCCATACATCAAGATGTGATAGAGAGAGAATTGAGGAAGAGGAATACTAGTGATAACATGAGTAGGTTGGGTCATGACTATCTCTACAACTATGCTAGAAGTGGCTATAATGGAGAACACAAAAAATTGTGTGATTATCAAACCAATGTTTTCTTTAAAATCAATAAGCGGTGAAGGGGGTGTTGAAGTGCATAGATAAACAAGGGAAAGAGAGGTGCTAGGTTTGGAGGTGTTCCTTATAATATATAACTTCCATAGAACAAGTAACCGAGTTATTAACAACCACTATTAACTACTCAATGGGAAAATCTTTGGTGGTATTGGAATAAACAAAACCCAAATTGTGAGTTGAGTGACAATCACCAAACTATATACCCTCGTGAGGAGCTTTGGCAATCTATGGATGATACATCCAAGAAATAAAAAGGAGCTACCCAAAGTTTTAATTATCTTCTTCCTCCCAACACTAAAATTTCTTTAAATGTGATTTTGAGAGTCATGGGAAAGAGATGTGATTTGGAATAGAGTCAATCACAGTTTTTTTTATTGTGACGAGACATCCATATCCATACAATGTAATGTAGGAATAAACATTATTTCAACAATAGAACTAGACTTGCTTTAACTTAGACACATAAGACAAGTTAATCTGGAATATGATTAATATAACAACATATTTACTTATCAAGCTAACTAGTTTATCACCAACTAGAGCATGCCATGGAATATAATAAAATCAAGGTACATATGAACTAATTGATTAAGCAAGCATGAGAAATAGAAGATATTCTAAATGACCTAAAAACATCACACAAGGACATAGATATGATCAATTGCGTACTAGGGTGTGAAATGAAGAATGAGATATAATGCTTGAATGGAAGAGACAGGATGGCCATGTCTTTATTAAGAGTTCAAGGAACATGGGGAAAGAAGTAAGGATCTAAACGTATAGATAAAATCCAACATATTACCAAATAGGGTTAGTTAAGTTGGGAACAATAGTCTTGATAAGTTGTAGTCACCACCCCATCCATCAACAACACCCTCCTAGTCAAGCATGATAATCTCCTAGCCACCATTAATAAGTTTGGGCTTTTAAGTTTTCCAATATCTAATATGGTGAGAGGGAGATGGGGGACTTTTCAATATACAGAGTAGGTGTTGGAGGCCAATTGTGTCAATGTTCGTAGCACTTCTTCATCGCATGGCTCTATGAATGGTGGGGAATTTCATGAGCATGGTGTTGGGGCTTTATAAAATAGACATAACAAGCAAGAGAGAAAGCAAGTAACTCCCTAAACATTGTACATTGGACACCCCCTAAAAATCAAACAACTAGCACAAGTGGGCCACATCCATCTCAATCTTTTGCACTTGAACAATAAATTGCATGTATAGATTGACAAAAATTAGTAAGTAGTCATACCATGTGAAGCTTCTAGGAGTTTGAGTATGATTTTGAACATGGCATCATTCATTTTCTTTCATATGAGAAAGAGCGCTTCCACTCTACTTAATTGCCACACTTCTTAGGACTTAATAACTTAGAGGAGTCTATTGCCCAATAGGTCTACTTTCCATGGGATGGAGCTAGAAATAAACTAGCCACATAATATACATTCCCAACCTCATACAAATTTAGTGAAGAGATTGAACTAGTCTCTTGATGAGATGTCTAAGAAAGAAAAAGGTGCAATCTAAAGTCCTAATTCTTCTCTTCTTCCCAATTCTAAAAGTGCTTTAAATGTGATTATGATTGTGAATAGAATTAGTTGCAAATTTTCCACCATGATGACACATGCAGATCCATTGCAATGTATGAATCAATTTTTATTCCAATAATATAACAGTGTTGCATGTTGTATGTTTTAACTTAGACACCTAAGACAAATTACCCTTGGATATGCATAATATTACTACACAATTATTTATCAAGCTAACTCATTTATCATCAACTAGATCATGTCATGTAATATAATAATGGCAAGCATACACAATCAAGGTACATATAAACTAATCCATTATGAAAGTGCAATAAATAGA